>JAGGAT010000045.1:0-109130 GCA_017657195.1 Termitomyces sp. T70a
ACAGTGAGTGAACAATTTATCTATGTATTTCAGACATTACTTATGCATACTGTAGAGTTTATACCTACATGTTGTATCCTATTAAGGTTCCATTTACAACAGTTTTTACCAAGATCTAGTTATAGAAATTGAAAAGAGGGCTTATAAAACATTTTCAAAGCCAGTACTACAGTGGCTATACTTGGTAACAACTATATAATTGCATTTTTCTTGGATATTTATTGAAAATTCAATAAAAAGTTAGTTTGAGTTACTTAAGTTCTGAAAATTGGACATGGGGCCAGGCCCTGTGGGCCTGGCTAATTTTTGATTTTTTTTCAAAATTTAGGATTTGTCCCAGACACTGCACCACAGCCGAGAAAGTTAATGGTGCAAACATGGGGTTTTCTCTGTCATCTGATCGTTCTAATCGTCCAGAAATCGCACTATGTCACTTCTGCTCACTTCTGTGACCCACGCAATTGAGCAAATTGACAAATAGGTGGAGCGCCGTCGCGGGGACCTTGTCCATGTCCCGGACCGTGATTCGCTTTTTGCAGAACGCTATATTCTATTTGGAGAATGATGCATGCGACGCATTCTATCCTACACTCACCTTCTGGATCGATTTATTGCCTTAGACTTCTACGATCGCAGCACAAGCTCCTGGGCGGGCAGAGATTTACTTGAGAAGATTTTTTCCTCGACGTCTATCTCGTTGGTTCCCGTGATACATTAAGGACAATGCCCACCAATGACGAGCTAAAGGAAATACTTCAACTGTTTGCACAATTCTGGGACGGACGTATTAAGGGTGTGTATATCAGTCAAAGTTGAACGAGCGTCTTGGTAGAGGGGAAAACTGGTTCGCAGCATTTTATTGCGTCAAATGAGCACTGGAGCAGAAGAAATCTGCGAGCATCGATTAGATTTCTTAGATTAGATCCGAAGCCATCGATCACAAAGTTGATCTGTGCTTTTCCGGTGTTTCCCTCCATCTCCTTCATCTTTCTCACTATGTCTTCCTACTCTCTCTTCTGCTTGGGCAACCCCTTGCTTGATGTGCAGGTCACGAATGGGGAAGTACTCCTTGAAAAGTATGGCCTCAAAGCTAATGACGCGATCTTGGCCGAGGAAAAGCATGCGCCCATGTGAGTTATATCAAGTCCAAAATTTTCGGGTGTCTGACTTGAACGCAAGATATGATGAGCTGATAAAAGAACATAAGGTGACTTACGTTGCTGGAGGTGCTGCCCAGAACGCCGCACGTGGAGCCGCTGTACGTTTTCCATTGATTGAGTCCCTAAATTCTGCCTAAATTAAATCACAGTATATCCTACCCCCTGGTTCTGTTGTGTACACTGGATGCGTTGGTAATGATGAGCTTGCCGAACAGCTTAAGGCTGCCAACAAGCGTGAAGGCCTTGATGAAGTTTACTATGTCAAGGAGGGTGAAAAGACGGGCGCTTGTGCCGTGGTTATCACTGGACACCATCGGTAATGATGGGTTTGTCTTTTGCAGAATTAATCTTCATATCTCTTTTCAGATCACTCGTAACCACTCTTCGTGCTGCAGAGAAGTTCGATAAAGCACACTTGTCATCTCCTGCTGTCGCACCTCTCATCGAGGCTGCTAAATTCTTCTATGTTGAGGGTTACTTCCTTACACACGGTGCGGCTTCTGCACTTGAGCTCAGCTCAAAGGCCGCTGCTGCTGGCAAGGTGCTACTTCCATTTCTAACAGTGTCTAAGCGTGCTCACACAGAAATTTACTAGACATTCGCTATCAACCTTTCCGCTCCATTTATCCCTCAGTTCTTTGGTGCTCAACTCCAACCAATCCTCCATCACGCTGACATCGTCATCGGCAACGAGGCTGAGGCAGAAGCCTGGGCGAGCGCCAATGGCCTTCCTGACACCAAGGACCTTGCGGCTATTGCAAAAGCGATCGCGACCCTCCCTAAAACGAATGCATCGCGCTCTCGTTGGGTAATCTTCACTCATGGTGCCGAATCCACTGTTTTTGTATCTTCCGCAGCCCCAGATAGTCCCAAAATTTTCAGTGTGAACAGGTTGCCGGATAGCGAGATCGTCGATACGAATGGTGCTGGTGATGCTTTCGCTGGTGGATTCCTTGGTGCACTGGTGTCTGGAAAAAGTCTCGATGAGTGCATTGCAGTAGGCCATGCACTTGGTGCCATGTGTGTTAAGCAGGTAAGGATCGAATGCTCTTAGCCAGTCATGACATATGGGTACTGATATAAACTCTGTGCAGATCGGCCCCACGTACCAGTGGCCCAAGGTCAAGCTCCTTTGAAGAGTTTGACACGCTCTTGTTTTCACTTCGCATATACATACATACACATACCATAACCGCTTTCAACAGTGGCCCAGGCCTCTCACATTATTTTAGCTTTCCACAGCTATAGTATGTACGAATCAATGTATTCAACATCAAAAACCTTGGAATTATTATTCAATTCACGCTATGCAGCCCAGCCTGTCCTCACTATAGGACTTTCGGCACAATATCCGGATACTAAAATACAAGTTATATGATTCCGTACAAGTAAACGACGATTCAGACAGAGTCCTTAATAGAGTTCCTATCCCAAAAACCAAAGAAAAAAGCGACATTCGACAAACATGTCTAAAACGACGCAAGGAACTGATACATAACGTTACGATGGCGGTGGCGATGCCAGAGATTCCTAGACGAGGAAGTTGAGACCTCTGAAAATTAAATTTATGGATTTCTCCTTACCTGCGTCAAAAGCTCGGCTGTAGAATGATCGAGAACACTTCAGATTAGGTCCATCAATGGAAAGGTTTGACTGACTAACCAGGATTAAGCATGGGTTCCCCATCTTCCGTGAGCATATGCTCATATCCATGTATCGTGTCAGCATGAACTTTATCTACACTCGCCTCACTCTCATCCTGATCACAGGACCCGACCCCTCCATCCGTTTCCGAAAACGCTGTCGTCGAAGCTGAACCAACATTACTTTCAGCGCTCGGGCGGTCCCCCTGACCCTGAAGCAATGCGTTTGTAATTTGCATGATCTGCTCAGCCGTTAGCTCCGTCGATTCATGAGAGCTCAACGACGGATCAATAGACTCAGGCTGAGCCTGCCCTACAACAGGCGCGGATACGATTGTGCACTCCTCGATACTCGTAGACTGCTTGGAAGTATCCTTCGGATCCTTGAGTGAACCTGATGTAGGTGCGGGCGGATGCTGAGGAGCAGAATTCGGGTTTAGCGGAGGATTTGGCACGGTGGGAGGCGGTATCTGTGCCACTGACGCGTGGGCCGTCCGATAGTGAGAGTTCAGATAGAATTGGTGGTAGCTCATCTGTTGTGGATTTGTACCATCTGGCCAGGGTGGAGGGTAGCCCCAATGTGTAGTCACGTTCATTCTCGTCGCGGAGGTAGGAAGACCAACTTGAGCGAAATGAGGGCTCATAACGAATTGTCGGGGGGGAACATAAGCTATAACAACATGGATATGTAGGCATCTTGTGAGACGGCAGACGGCGAAGCCACTTACGGCCTGTCGTGAGTGTATGTTGCCGATAATAAGGCGATGGTCCGGTTCGTGTTGTATTTGGAGCGGGATATGGAGCAGACGCAAATGCTTTCTCTTTGCCTTTCGACAAAGGAGTTGCACTTCTACTCTTAGACTGTGAACCTGAAGATCCGTCGTCGTCCGCGTCGTCTTTCTCCGAAGGTTCAATCACGACTCCATTATGCCTTCAACATCAGGCGATTGAGCCACTTTCGACATCGGCACCATTCTGAAACGCGCTCACCGTGACTTCTGGTGTCTCCGAAGCGCATCTGTCTGTGGAAGATCCTTTTACATGCTGAAGATCATGCGTTGGATGAGCTGCACTTACTCTTGTAAAGTTGGCATCGCATTGTGGACAAGCGCTAGAAGGAAACTACTGTAAGAGCAAGCCAGATACAATGAAACAGGTAACGCACAAACTGGGCAGTGAATGTAATTTGGTAGTCCTTTGATGTCGTTTTAGATCGGCTTCGCGCGCGAACTGCTTATTGCACCCATTTATTTTACAAGGCCAGACTCCAGTAACTACGGTCTTCTTTCTTGAAGTCATTTTCTTCTTTGTGGTCGTATCCTTCTTTTCATCCGACTATAAGCAATCAATCAGCCCTCGTCATTCATTCAGGCATCTTTAAGCGTCCACGCCGACTCACAGGCTCATTTCGATTCGTGTTCATCTGAACCATTAACTTTGGTCTCCAGTCCAGATTATAACCTGGAATTCAAATTGCAGGAATAACTGTCGGGGAAGCAGCTATAGATGCCTGGGAGTTGGGTGGTGTGGTGATGAGGATAATGTTTGATAGTCAAGCGATGGGTAAACACGGCTTTTCAGGCCGACATCTGTGATTTAATCAATCATTTGTGCCAATGCGCCTTCACCGTGATGCCAGTGTAAACTAGCTCAGACATTCGTGATAATGTCACGAGCAGGACTGCTGAGACTCCTGCCAACGCTACACATGAAGTATATCCAGATGCACAGTGTGAGCAAGGTCAATATTCAATACAGATTTCAGAACGTTGTTACTGACACTCTAGCTCATCAATATTCAAATATTGAGTAACTTGACTTCGACAATTCAGTCCGTACTCTGGTCCGTGTACCTTGTAAACAGATGCATGTATCATGGATCGGCAATCCTTTTGTTTGTACAGGTCCTGCCAGTAATCAGGCATCTGAATATATGTATTCCCACCTCGAGGTTTCTACAACCTGGGGGGCAAAACGGAACATTCCAAGGTTCTCTACTTATGCACGCGATTTAACCCCTTGACACTGGCTTCCTACTCTTTGGTCCATTCGGGGCATCAACATTATGTATCCTGAAGGTGCGTACGCTATGGTTCAAATCTCAGTTGCCCAGTTCAATTAAGGAGAAGTTACTTGGTGCTATAAGGACTTTGGATTTCTTGGGCAGAGGCCATAAAATGATGATCTTCCTGTTGGGTTTCTTTTTCGCTACCTGGGTACTATTCTTGCTTGTCTTTCTTCATGGACCAAACACGTTTCTTGTACCGATGGCTCTCCGTCTCCGTCTACTTTTCAGATGAAAAGATCGACCCTACGAATCTTTCTGTGATCATTTCCTTCAATTCAGGTTTGTCGTATCCATCAAAGCATATGAGTACTACCGTATATCGAAGTATGATCTTCTATCACGAACTGATAGTTGGCCTATAAAGAGTTCTTCACTGTGATGGTCTCCTTTCTTCATGCTTGTATTCACTAAGAGAAGCCTCAAATCAAGGTGCGCTATATCTGGTTATCATGCGCATAATGACCGCTATTGTTCTTCCTGTGAGTCCATATATCCATATTTTGTCCTAAGAGTTCCAGACGTAGGTCCGGTACATGCCAATATACCTGGTGTAGGTGACGTTCCCTGCATGTATTCTGTAGTTCACACCGCAGTGTTATCTTGGAGACAGCGCCCAACTGACGATCTTTCCAATATTGGCTTGTCCGATGTACTTGCGTCAGCAAGGATCACGAACACACTTGAACGGTCTGTCCCCTAGCACGACGCAGATAGATATACTTCTTGTAGTAGAAAGGACAGGTGGTAGAAATAGAGAGATCCACTCTGAGGAACGGTCACTCAACGAAGAAGAGGCAATAACAGCCTCTTATATCACCTTGATTAATCTCTGCCTGTAGGACAAAGTCTCAGGTCTGCATCATACACTGCCACTTTGATTTCAAACCTTGCCCTTTTCCCTTTGCTAACTCCTCTGCAATAAGCCTGCAATGTTGTGCCAACTATGATAGTCCATTGACATGTACTCTTTCAAGATTTAGTCATCAGCCTAATTTAATGTTCGCTTTCCTGCATTGATCCCATTGGAGGAGAGCGAGATGTCTGTGGCGCACCAGGGATGAGAGCTCTAGGTCACTAAACTGACTTTGGAACTGGATCAAGGCGTTCCTTACGGTGGGAAGGCTGAATAATTCTATATCACAGTTTCGCGGAACGACAATCGGGAGGGAACCACTCGTTCATTGTTAACTGAATCTCTTGACGAACCACCAATGAAGCAAACCTTTGTTTGACGTTTTCCATCAAAACATCTCACCAAATTCCATGATGAATAATGATATTCTGTTTTAACTGCACATAGCTAGTACACATTTCACTAACGACCGACCTACTACACATTGGGAATATCGGAGACGTAATAACAATGCTACTAAGTACAACCAAGGAAAACAGCTTCCATGGTCAACATCTCCCGCAGCGTACAGTCCATTACATCGGGGATCTCCCTCCCAGGTGTGCCCGACTCTATCGATGCGCCTTTTCATTTATTTGCGCTTCTTCACGGGTGTCTCTTCTGTCTTTTCCTCACCAGCAGGGGCAACGGGAGCCTTTTCCGGAGCTTCAGTTTTCTTAGTTGACTTAGTGAAACAAATTAGAATCACAGAGTCAGAAAAGATTACAACAAAAACCCATACCTGGACAACAGCAGGGGAAGAACCACCAATAACACCGAAGAGGGCGGCAATCATGCCGAGAACAGTAAAGAACGCAGCGCCTAAGGCAGCACCGGTCTCAGGCTGAGTCTTGAATGCAGCGATGGGATCTTCCTTTGCAGCGTCAATGAAGGTAATGGCCTTCTCACGGATGTAGCCTATGGGATCTTCTTTGAAGGATACAGTAGAATCGTCCTCCTCATCATCGCTTGTAGCAGGTTTGTCAATGGAAACCTCAAGAGGCTTTTTGACGTCGAAAGTTTCCTTGGCAAGGGCCTTGGCATCTTCGACGGAGTGTCCAATATAAAGGTTGTCGAAGAGGATGTCCTCAGTCATAGTCCAAAGTTCGATCCCAACGCCACCCTGAAAACGATACATCAGGAAGCACATCCACAAGGTTTGACCAGACTGATCCTACAATCTTAGAAAGGGACTTGACAGGAGTGAGGTCCTCAAAGAAGTTGGGATTGGGGATCTTGCGAGGTGCCCATTCACCCTTGTAGGCAGGGTTATCAATCATCGGCGCGTACCACTTGCCTTTGTAGTCAGGGTTGGCCTTGTAGGGGCTGCCAAAAAGTATCAGTTGTATTTCCGTTTCGGAAGCACTGACAAAGGTACCGTTTCCATTCACCGCAACCAGGAGCCTCAGAGCACTTGGGGTTAGAGACAGTGGGAGCTATCCAGTCACCATCTTCTTCTTCATCCCATTCCTCGGGCTTGGTGGCGTCTATGGAATTAGATAAGTACAGTGAAGCTCAGATATTAGGAAACATAACGTACCAGGGTCGGGAATAACCTGGGGCTCGTCATCGAGCCAGCCCTCGGGCTTGGTGGCATCCTCGTCGAGAATCTCATAAGGTGCGTCCTCATCCCAGTCATCGGGCTTCTTGGCATCAGGGTCGGCAATCTGCTTCTCATCGACCCAGTCGGCAGGTTTCTTGTCCTCGGGATCATCGATCTCTTTGGGAGGGTTAACAGGGGGCTCAAAGTCCTCAAGGAGGTTGCCCTTCTTGTCGCTGGATCCGTTGAAGAGAACTTCGTAAGTATTATCGGGGCTGAGTATTGATAGATGTTATGATGAAGGTAGCTTTGAAACCATGAAGCACATACTTGACTATTAGCGTATAGAGGTTAGTCAGTTTCTCAATCGAGGGCCTGGGAGGGAGTTTGAGGTGTTTCTCTTCGTACTCGCCAGTCTTGGGACTCTTGTGACGGAAGATGAAGTGCACCTGAGGAACAACAAGATTCGGTCTGGGTTGCACAGAAATTGTTTGAGGACGAATATGTACCTTAGTACCAGGACAAGTAAGATCAGGTCCAAACATGACTACCCAAGGTGTTGTGTCAGAGAACTCCTTGCCGCTAGTTTGGAAGCCATCCTCGAGGAGCTTGACATAACCACCACCGCAGTTCCCACCCTTCTGGTACTTGACCTCGTACTGGACGACGAGGGGCTTGTCGGAGAAGGAGATGGGCTCATCAAATGGGGCAGAGATAGCGTGGTGTGCAGCCTTGCTCTTTGCGACAAGACCCTTGTCACCCTCGATGACGGAAATCAGAGGGTCCTCGACCTCCCACTTGCCGACGTAGCTGAAGGTCTCACCACCGACGGGAGTCTTCTTGGTTGCTTCAGAGGGCATCCAGCGTTCTGTCCAGTCATCGGTGAACTGCTCAATGAAAGGGGCCTTGACAGTCGTGGGCTAGGAAGGAGGACATATGAGATAATTATTTACATGTATAATATGTTAGTACAGACAGTGAACGCGGGCTTGGGAGCATCTGAATCTGATTCAGTGGTGGCCAAGGCGCCCGTAGCGGCGAGGGCAAAGACAGAGAGCGCTACTCTTCGCATTGTGTACGAAGGACCGGAGAAGTAGAGACACGAGGAAGGAATAATTTGCAATTTAGACAGCCAAGTCCTAAATACTGCTCAAACAAGCATACGTGGCATTATTTCTTACTCCCACACATCACGTGGACGCGATCACTACATATACACTGTCAGCTCCTCAAACGTACACGTCTCATCCAAGAAGGTCTGCATGCCCGGACGCGGATAATGCCAGCTAGAGCACGTTGAGCGAAGTCCGAGAAAAGCTGAGCCGAGAAACCTACCACAAACTCGTCGTCCAAATACTTCGACACCGCAATCTGATCGCCCAGGCCTTTCCTCCGTCGCGTTTTCAGTACGAGGTCTCGTGCGAGCGCTTGGCCAGAGGCTGGCTCTAAGGGGCGAAGCTTGATACTTGTGTCCGTGGGATCACCTGTTCAATACAGTCATCTCCATTAGGATCGTGGGAGACAACCGAACCCACCTGGGACTATGGACCAGTGGTCAAAGACCTGCAGACAGAACGCCTGACCTTGTGTTGCAGTTCTCAGGTCTGTCTCGAAGCCATTCGCGTCAATCACTGGAATCAGTGCTTTGACAGTGTACAACGGCGACCCCGCTTTCGGTATATCCTGAGTGACGTGCCCACGACGCCGAGCAAGAACAGTGTACACAGCGGAGATGCAATCCGCTGGTGCCTGTACTTCAACGTAGTAAATAGGCTCCATTAGTCGGGGAGTCGCCTAAGTTGGTAAATCAGATTTTTCTTCCGTAAAACAAAGTGTTACCCACCATCAAAAACGATGAATAACAAACCCGACGTGCGGTGGGAACAATTTGGCCACCACCGCGGAAAATCGGTTCTTGAGCAAGAGTAGCATCGAGTACTCGGAATTTGACATTTCGCATAGCTGAGACACGTTAGTGCTTCTCAACGGGTAGAAAGGCAATGGACACACGTTCATCGCACAAAGGGCCTTCTCGAGCACCCCATTGAAATCCTTGCTTGATATGCTCCTTCACAGTTCCTAAAAGCTTCTTGTCGACCTAGAGACACAAGTCAGCTATGATCCATCCAATTTAATCTGCATCCTGAACGAACCTGAGACGGAAGTGTATCATCCAAAAGGATATTCGGTCCATTCTCATCAGGCCCAAACGCCCATATTGATCGAGATGCAAGTAGATCCCATTGGTATTTCTCCTCAAAGAATTTGCCACGTTCCTTGGCCGGCATACGCATATGTACGCGGCCCCGCTCAATATCTTCTGCAATACCCTTCTCCAGGGGCTCCGCAATGACCGTGATTTTGTTTCTAGAGGAACAATCAATGAGCGTTATCCCACGAAGCGTTATCATGGACTCACTTCTTATTCGGCGTGTCCGCATAGCATTTCAATGCACTCGTCTCCAGCACAGTCTCACAGAACTTGGTAACAGGATCCGACACCTTGATCTCAATCTCAGAGAACAGCTTGCGCAAATCATGCATCACACAGTCAAGGTACAGTTCTCCTGTCCCGACAATGACGTGTTCACCACTTTCCTCGACCTTTGTTGACAAAAGCGGATATGACTTGTTGACACTTCGCAATCCAGACAACATCTTCGGGAGTTCAGAGGGTGCGATGGGCTCAATTGCAACCTTCAGGACGGATTGTGTCATATGCTTGATAGGTCGGAAAATATGGAGATCTTCTTCGATATCCACGGCGGCAAGAGTACCTGTCTTGGATAACGACGCGTCGACTCCAGCAATGAGGACCAAGTTTCCGGCGGGTATTTCATCAGCAGGGATGAAGTATCTGTCGGACAATTAACATCGCCTCAGTAAGGATCTAAGATTTCGTTCACCGAGATTGATGAATCCAAACATCTTCAATAGTAGCCTTCATCATATCCTCTTCATCCTCCGGTGAGTAACCTTCTCCAAGAACCTTGATTTGAGTGCCCTTTCTCAGCGTTCCACTGAGAATACGCCCAAAGGCTCGGAACGATTGTGCGTCAGTAGTATGGTAGAGTTTCGCTATCTGAACCATCAGAGGGCCTTCCGGGTCGCACTCCTTCATCGAAGCCGCCAATTCAGAATTCTGTGGACCAGTATATGTCGACTCGACCTTGACAAATTTCAATGATCAATACTAAGCGCCATAATTACTAGTACAAAATCACCTTTAGAGCAGCACCTTCAATTGGCGAGGGGATTTTCTCCACAATCACGTCAACCAAACCTGTTGCAGGCCCAAAGAACTGATCTAAGATAACCTTCAAAAGTGGGCGGACATC
Source organism: Termitomyces sp. T70a (assembly GCA_017657195.1). Lineage (NCBI taxonomy): Eukaryota > Fungi > Basidiomycota > Agaricomycetes > Agaricales > Lyophyllaceae > Termitomyces > Termitomyces sp. T70a. The sequence continues at coordinate 10,642 of JAGGAT010000045.1, forward strand.
CATCTTGTATATGACGGGCTTCAGTTGGATTCCAAGTCCCCTCAGTGTCTCTTTGAGATCTTCGGTCTCTTGGCTAAGCACATGGCTGTAGAGCTTGTACAGAGGTTCCATGATGAAAGTGACAAATGTGCGTGTATGTTCGGGATCGGCAGGTTTGCGAGTGAATTTACGAGTCTCAGAGTTAAAGTAGATGTCACCCCATAGACGGGCGGCAAAAGAGTTCACATCGAGTTTACCTTTGAGTTTGAGTGAAAATCAAAAAATTGTTAAAAGAACAGAGTAAGGAGTTGAGCCGCACCATAGGTGTCTGCGTACATCTTTGCAAATGAGCGAGGTGTAAAACACCAGTTCATATCCGTGCTTGCAAAGGCAACGTTTCCATTTTCAGGGCTCAACCGCAGTTCTGGGTCTGGGTCGATGGCGCTTCAGAAAAAATACTTTTAACCAATCCAAGTGCGAAACATAATAACACGACACTAACCTGATGAAGGTGTTAATCTCCTCGATAGTGTGCTTAATCTTATAATATGCGTCGGTAGGTTTAATGCGGAGTTCGAGGATGAGACGGTCGATTTTGTTCACGACAAGTGTGATTTTTACTCCCTCTTGTAGGGCGTAGCGAATAATGGACTCAGTGCCGACCATTAACTGCAAATACATCATCATTCAGATAGGCCGTCAAGTACGAATGATATCCACTGACCCCCTCAACAACGTCGACTACAAGCAGGATGCCGTCAACAAGACGGATGGCTGAGGCAACTTCATCAACAAAGTTAACATGGCCGGGGGTATCAATGAGATGCACGAGATGTGATTTGCCGGCCGTCGTAGAGAGGATAAGTGAAATTGGTGATGATTTGATAGATATTTCGCGTTCTCTAGATAGAACGTGAGTGTCAGTATAACGCATCTGAAAGAATGTGCTCGTTAGTTGTAATGTAGATTCTAAAGACACTACAGACCGGTTTATCGGCGTCCCAGGTCAGCTTGTGCGTCTCGTAGACGAGCATATCCATGAGGGCGGTTTTCCCATGGTGCAAATGCCCCACGACGGCGACATTGCGAATCATCTCAGGAAAGCCAGTCATATTTAACAGAAATCTGTTGGGTTCCTCAGACCAAAGATACCTCGCAGTGCTCTAACATCTCTCACCCTTTGTCAAACCGTGTTTCTGGCATGTCTTTCTCTTCCACAGTCCATTTCCGCACTTTGACTGGAGCGACAATGGGCTCAGACAGCGGTTGCGCATCCTCCTCCTGCACCATGGTTTCAACGCCAGGGCCATAGACTTCAGACGCAGATGGATAATACTGCTTGTCCTCATGTAGAACAACCGCGTTATGTGTTGGGACTTTTCAGACAAGACCTCTGTATAAATTCTAATGGAATAAAAACCCAACACGTACCATCGACCTCCATTAACGCTTCTTCTTCTACTTCCTGTTTCTGCTGCTCATCATCGAAACCTTCAAGAGGAGCAGTTTCTGGCTGTTGTCCATATTGCTCCTGAAGGATCTCATCCTCGTCCGAGTCGAGGTCGGCACCTATGTAGTTTCCAAACTCATCATAGTCCTCGAAAGAAGCCATGGCGCGACGAAACTGAGGTGGAATAGGTATTAGTGGTAAGGGAGCCAATAACGATGTTATGTACTTGGGCTCGAGAGAGCGTCACGAGCGCCCAAGGATGGAGGTCGACGCGAGATTATTTTGCAATTCGGGTCACGTTTCTGGTCCACGAGTGTTCACAACTTGTCAATCCCACTTTTTTGAGAACCCTTTCCTGGCTCGTAATTGCCAGGATGTCTCTCTCAGACGAAACGCTGAGAAAGGTGTCTCTCATTCGGTCTTGCTCGCTATAACAACATCTTGATGCTGTCGCGTTCAGATCTTGGTCCAAATTCAACAAACCGCGGTTCAATCACAACGAGCTCTTCAAATCACTCAGCAACAGACTGCTGCCAAAGATCGCGAGCGTCGTATTTTACAGCTCACCATCGATGAGATTAGCGGGATAGAGGAAGATGTAAACTTGTATAAGGGTGTGGGGAAGATGTGCGCCGCTATGGTCTTGCAGCGCAGCGCTGTACTCACTTTTCTGCAGGTTTATGCTGGTACCTCGTAAAACCATGGAGACTGAGCTTAAAACACAGGAAAAGGAACTGGCAGATGATATTTCAAATCTGAATAAAAAGGTGCGTCCGAATTCATCATTGATATCTATCCGCAGCTCAATCGTCATTTCAGTCAAAATACCTAGAAAAACAGTTGAACGACGCGCAGTCTCAGCTACGTGATATCGTATGCTCATTCATCTTTTCACGGAATCGACAGATCAATGATGACATTTTTTCAGTTTCATCATGCACCTAATAAGCAGTAAAGTGCTCAGGTCAAGAGCTAAATTCATTGTTTCGTGCTATTTGTATCATACTGTCACTTCACTCTATGGAAGCCAACGTGGTGGTCCCGAAGTAATTAACCAACAGAAAGGCGGCATGCATGCCGAGATGAAAGAGCGGCATATGAATGGTTTGTGAGTTTCAAAGATCGAATTTGACAAGCAACTATCCTCCAACGCAATAATGGAGATATATAATATAACAAAATAAGTGACGTGGACGATTGGTTTCAGACAATCAGGTACAGTATTTCATCTGCACGACGTGAGAAATCCGCGTATAATCTCCTGCTGGAGTAGCGCATTATAAGGTGTAAGGGCAAATTTAAATTAAATTTAAAGTGGCGGAGCGTTCTTCCTATTGTGAAAATCAAGAAAGAGTATTAAGCTATTTTGTTCAGAAGATCCTACATTAGTATGTATATAACTTTTCGTGTAACGTAAATGTAAAGATTCCTCTTACGGATTTCCATTCTTTTTGACAGTATTAAAATGTATTCCAATTGTTTATCTTAACGAAAATGTCTTCAGGATCAAATTTGCTGTAGAAGCCACGTGGTATGACTATTGGAAGTGGCGCAAGCTGAAAACAAGGAGATTTGTCATTATTAATATTGCCACTACATATTGCCACTACCGAAGATGTCAGGGACGACATCGCCAATGCCGATCTTGCCGGCTTCAAATACACAATCGCACCATTTCCTGTCTTCACTCTTTCTCACGCAAAAAATTTAGAAACACATATAAACTTAGGGTAATTGCTACATTCTTGTGGTTCGTGCGGAAGGTATGGATGGACAGACAGTGTATACGTCAGGATATTGATTGATTGGTGACGATATTCTAGTGAAAAAGAAAATCTATGCAGGTGGTTCTGACAGTCGTGATTACCGTTGAGCATATCTAAGGAGGCGAGAAGCGACTTTTTTGAGGATAGTGAGTTTGAATAATTCACACTTCCAGGAGAAAGTTGCTTACTGATCGTGCATATAAGATTGAAAACTGGACAAATGAGACATTAGTGGGTAAACAGCGAGAAGAGGTAAGACTTCACCGAAGAAAGAGAAAAGGATGAAAGCATCTCTCCATCGAAGAGAATAGCTTATGTTCAGAGGTTCGTAAAACTCATCTCCTATGGAATATTGACAGTAGCGGCATGCAAACGTGTCGTTGAGGTTGTCGATGTAGCCCCCAAATTTGTCTACGAATGTTTGAGCCCATTCTACACACGTCTGTCCTGAGGGTGGATTGAAGACGGCAAATTCATCACTCTTACACCTGATCACAAGGCCGCTACAGCAAAGTGAGAATGCTAGATCGATGAAGAGGTAATTGTCACGCACTGCAACTCAGTTGAGACCATAGCCGCTAGAGTACGAGTATAGGGATCAAGCTCGTATATCCACGATCTCCAGAACTCGAGAAGGGTGGGGTATGGAATAGTAACACCACAGAACTGGGATAGTACCAAACCAAGGAAGGGGTTAAACAGCACAGCAACCTTAGAATGAGATTTCAGTTTCTAGGCTCAATTAGGATCGAACTCCGGAGGTTACCTGGACGCTGGGAGAAAGCGCAGCAACTAATTGTCCCAAGGAAACACCAAAGAGCAACATGAAGATAATAATCAAAAGTTGAAACCCAGTTCCATTGACACCAGCGGTGCCTTGACCAAAGCCAATAGGATAGACCTGATACGAAATAAATAAGGGTCGAGAATTAAAGAAAGCAGATGTTCGACGCACCATGAGAGCCCAATAAACGATAGCGCAAAGGATACTGTAGGGAATTTCTCCAATCAACTGACTAGCAGCAAAGACATACGGAGAATAGATTCGACTTGAAGACTCTAAGAAGAGAAGATATGATCGAAACGGAACTAGAGTGGGACGATATTGCCTTACCTCGAATGAAGACACGTCTGTTGAAGATGAACAACGGTTCAATCTGAGACATGACAATGGCGGGCAAGACAACAACCCAGAAACTGATTTTCTTCTAAGCGGGGCACCATTCACAATGGCGAAAAACTTACATTGCGAAGACTCGGAACTGAAGGTCTCGTGAGCTGTTCCCGACTTGAAGGAAGCAGAGAGAGATGAAGAGCGAGATAAACGCCGACACGAAAATACGGGTGAAGATGTATTCTGGAGACCTCCAAAGCGCCAGCATGTTTCTTTGAGAGACGATCCTCAACTGATACATGATTGAAGTTGCGTCTGACAAATAGTGAGCATATCAACGTCTACATGCCGGAGTGGCGTACAAGTGCTCGTAGTCTTTTTATCAGTCACAGGTTTTGCCAGTCCTCGTTCTTTGATTGCTTGAATTTCTGCCTTTGCGTGCTTGTACTCTTTAGAATCCAGCCAAATATCTTTCCAGTCACGATCACCAACTCTTGGAGTCACACCAGCACCAATCGCCTCGAGCATGTACTCAGCGGGATTGACGTTGGGTGGACAAACAGCCCCATTCCGGGCAAAGTAGTCGCGAATAATGCGCGAATCTTGACCGATGTCACCGAAATACACGGTCTCACCCCCGCGTTCGAGGAGTAACAGACGATCAAAGCTTTCAAACAAAAGGGAGGAAGGCTGATGAATTGTGCAAAGAATAGCCTGTCCTTGATCTGCAAGCTTTCGCAAGAAACGAACAAGGTTCCATGCACTAAAATGGTTATCAAGACTAGACGGATGGAAAAAGGTCAGCTTCCTTACCTTTGAGCATCCAGACCTGATGTAGGTTCGTCTAGAAAGAGAAGTAATTCTGGCTTGCTAGCGAGTTCGACACCAATTGTGAGGCGCTTGCGGGCTTCAACGTTAAGACTGAAGACCAGAGCCTCGGTAAGATCCTGTAGTTCGAGAAGTTCAATTATTTCCTCAACGTAGGCATCTTTCTCCTCGATTGGAACAAAAGCCGGTTGTCGAAGATAAGCCGAGAACCGCATGGCTTCACGAACTGTGGCAGTTCCTTCGTGAACATCCATTTGTTCGGCTATAACGTAGTTTGAAAAATTGGTACAGGACACAGTGGAGGTGACGCACCATAAGCCGTGCCCCGAGCAAAGTCAAAATCCAAGGGTCGACCATCAACAAGAATATCACCAGTAACGACACCAATGTTTTTGCGCTGCGCCAAAACATCTAGACAAGTAGTCTTTCCAGCCCCGCTGGCACCCATAAGTGCTGTCAGAGTTCCAGGTTTGACATAACCAAACACATCGTGAAGGAGGCGTCTTTGACCGCTAAGGGTGGGTACATGGTAATTGAGGTTCTCCCAGGTGAAAGCCTTCTGATGAGACTGAACAGCAGCTCTGTATAGCAGAACATCATCAGGCAGTAGCTTTGGCGCAGCGTGACGTGCTTACTTCTCTTGTGTGACGAGGTATTTATCATGATCAATATCCTTTTCAAAGTCCTCAGTACGTTGATGTTTTCTTTCCTTGAGGGCAGCGTTACGTTTCTTGACTTCCTCGGTTTCCTTTGCGAATATTCTGATCGAAAAATTGTGACCATATTGCTACTTCAACGTCAACAAACATGCAGATACAAAAGTTCCAAAAAGCATACAGGATAAAATTCCAGAGCCAGAACCTGAGTGATTTGAAAAGCAAGCATAAAGCCGATCAGGACTACGAAGTTACGACGCCAAAGGTCAGCGGTGTCGATGTTATAGCCAGCCTTGAGGTAATCCTTTCCGAAAATGATGTTACTGCCGCTAGATGCACCAAACAGAGTGCAAGCTTGATTGGGTCCCAGAACGTCCCTGCGTAGAGTTTAGCTGGATGAATGACGAAAACCTTTGGAAGCTTACGGGTATTTTGTGATACCTAGTCCGTTCCTGGGAATGACCGCGTTTCCATCACAAGTGAGCTAGAAATCTATTAACGAGACTTCTAGGCCTGACAAGAAAAATCCTACCGAAATACGCATGAATTCGTTTTCCATGCATCCTTGCCAAGCTGCAATAATCTGAGATATTGAATTCTTATGACGTGTTACGGGTGCATACCGTAGGAAACGGGGTTGATGTAGTACTATTACAGAGTAAGTCATATGAGATGACACTTGATCTTATTGTACCCACGATCCAAAAGAGCCAGCGCTTCATGCTATCTACCGGGATGATGTAGCCAGCATACTGAATGCTGAGCGAATAATTAGTCTTCAATGATACTCAACCGATAACGTCACTGACAAGTTCGGAATAAAAAACACAGCGAGACGGAAGGCAGAGTCAAAGTTGGAGCAGATCAAACCGAACGACCGAAAAAATCCCTGCATCGACAGGTATGCAACGTAGTTGAAGAGATGGAACGTAAAGAATGCTCCGGCGGAACTGTGAAGGCCAGAAAGAAAGTATACAATCAAGTTGAAGATTAGAACCCTAGAGGCGGAGAAAGGCAAGTCTGAAATGGTTTTCGCTAATGCGATGGCCGACGGTCGATACATGCTATAGCTGGTCTAAAGAAATCATGAATACCCTTAAGCCAAGCAAGAAATCACAGTCCCCCACCTGTTTCCGGAGGATGGGACGACCAAGCATCTGCAAGGGCATCTCACCAAACGCATCAAGACAGGTGGTAAGCAAAGCGGCAAAGATAACACTGAAGATTGCGTGAGGGATGCTACCAACGAGAGTCTCAACAAACATACCTCCCACGTGTGAAAGCGCCGGCGGAGGTGAGAGGTTGATTGTAATACCCAGAACCAATGACGAAAGCAAGCGCCTGCATCATTTTAAGATAGAAATTACACCCGAGGTAAGGACAACTTACGATAGAGAGTGAATAACTCGTGTATAATTGAAATCGATCCTGAACTCTGGTTTGGAACTGACGCACAGTGAGAGCGCGAACCTGACCGGAAAATCCGAGAGTGTAAGGACTTTTCTTTGACACACCCTTTTTCTTGTCTGCTGCAACAGCGGCACGGAACGCCTCCTGGTCCGTCTTCTCGGTTTCCATTAACCGTTTGTAACGTTTGAGATCTTCCTCCTTCTCATGGGCATAGGAAGATGACAGATACGCGCTCTCAAGAGCAGAAGGGGAGGAGGGGACTCCTTGTGCTGAACGACCTGAGGCAAATTGACGTTCATTCGGATCTGTGCAGCCAGTGAGGTAGTCAGCGGTACTTTGACGGGGTAGAGGCTTGTAGCCGAGGTTTTCAAAGTAGGCACGAGCCCCGGTCGGTGGACCAAAGAATACCTGGCGACCCTCATTGAGGACAAGCACCTTATCGAACAAGTCATATATACCCTCGCCGGCTTGGTACCTAGTGGGGATAGGACTCAAGATATGGTTGGAAGAAAAGTAAAAGAACATACAGAGTAACAAAGGTCGTCTGGCCAAGGACATCAGTCATTATCCTAAGTGATTTGACAAAATCGAGAGCCGTAGACGCATCCAGTCCCCGAGTAGAGTTATCCCAACACTGTACACGCGCACGAGTCGCCATCATCTCTGCAATACTGACGCGCTTTCTCTCCCCACCAGAAACACCGCGGACGAACTCATCGCCGACAAGTGTCTGTTTGGTGTGGGAAATGTTGAGCATCTGGAGCAACGTGTCCAGAACCTTTTGATCAAACTCTTTTTTAGAAACACCAGGTAGACGGCCATTAGGACCAGGTGTTTTTCTTGTGACCGGTATCAGCCTTGGCTATACAACCTCCTAAATTCAGGGAACTCACGTCGAGAGGGCGAAAGCCAGGGTCTGTGCGACTGTCAAAGTGGCGATATGGATATCATCTATTTCAAGATTGCGTTATTTTTGGTCCAAGTGTCATTTGATTTACTCACCTTCTTGGTTATACACCACCTCGCCTTTGTAGGTTCTAGCCATTTCTTCTACAGAAATTCCGGCATACAATACGGTGCCGCCAACACCTGCATATTCTTCACGTTGGTTGGATATTGTTTTGAGGAAGGTAGTGCAACCAGAACCAGGGCAACCAAGAACCAGACACATTTCACCAGGCTTCAACACACCGGACGATCTAGAGAAATTTGTTAGCCGTAGACCCTGCGTTGGATGGAAGAGGCATCGACTTGTGAAGAATAGTCCGCGTGGGCATCTTTGGCTGGGACGGGAAGAGGGGGACGATGAAACTCCATAGCCAAAATAAAGGTCCAAGAAAGAAGGAAACGACAGCACCTATCAAGCAAGTTAGGAATACGCGAATTTAACGCGTAAAAATACACTTGCCGCTGAAAGTACCCACATAAAACTGAAGAAATCACTGATAAATTAGGAGATATTGATAAGGGAGATAAGATCGCACCTTATGATCTAGTCCTCCCACGACGTCGACATGAAGGTTTTCCCAAGTCACACCAACGTGCTATGAAACGTTGTATGCATGTAAGGGAGGCAGGTAGTGAAGTACACACCTTGTGTTTAATGCCGGCAGCCTGGTTCGCGTCGTTTGAAGAGGTTAAATATTCACGTAGGTCGAACTGTTCGGTCGCATCGCCCACAGGTTCTGCTTTTTCGAGATCACCATCAGGTGAGCCCACGGTCTTCTCACTCAGTGAGGATCGTCTTCTTTGAATCTCTTCAGATTGAATGCTGAGTTGACGGGCGAGAGCATTGAATTGTTCCTCAGCGTCAACGATATCAACATGGTGGGCGGAAGTCGAGGTGCCACCGTTGATGGTAATGTTGTCAGCGGGAGCTCCGACCATTCACCTGTGAGGACCGGGCAAGGGGACTGTGATTCGGATTCCACATGTCAACGCTTTAATAAGTTGGCTGGAAGATGTGCTGAATAATCTCGATTCACGGAGGCCCGAAGCGCGTAACCTAACTTCATTAACCGAATCATTCGGTATTTCGCATCCTCCACTGAAACAAGCTTATAAATGACTCATAATCTAGCGACGTCTTCATCGCTCCGTTTGCGCCTCGATTTGCAGCGCATAACTTTCATGAACTTTACTCTATGGTGTTAGAAAACCCCCGACTTCAAGGAAGTAAATCAATAAGAAAAGGGGGCAGAATGCCGGCATTGACATCTCGTCAACTACGAGAGTCAGAAAAGATTCCGGGACCTTACCTTTGATGTTCTTGAGATTTGCTAATACGCGCTTATATCTATCAATTACTTAAGAAAGGTGAATTACTTAGTTTTTTTTTTTCTGTGGTACCGCTGTTGGAATGTAGACAGTTCACAATTGTCAACCTCTGCACCCAGGGGTATGTGGGGGACCCACTTGCAAATTATAGCTTGAGATATTATCCAAGAGTCAGGAGCCACGCCGAAGGAAATGCCTTTATGCATGCAGTGTGGGACTCGGGACTTCATCCAATACCTACTAAAACCTCGGTAGCTTTTCTCCATGACTTCAAGGGGCCTCATCTTGCAGTAAGAAGTTCCCCCATGTGCTCTTGACTAGCTCAGCGTTTATGGCTTTGTTACCATATCTTTACTTATCAGTAGCCAATCAGTCTAGCTTAATTCTGCACGCTAACGATGCTTTCAGTTTATAATTTCTGTGGAACTCAGGGTTTTTTTTTGGGTCTGATTCATTGGATATTCTCCAAGTGCAGCGTGCTTTCCAAATAGTATATGTGGTTTCTGAAGTCACAACTGTCAAGAATCTCTTTGTCCCAGCGTTTCCTTTCATTGTGTTTGTGTCTCTGTTTATCATCAAGCATCCAAGCTGATCCCCAAGGGAGAGGTGTCTAACTGGGATTCCTCTTCTTTCATGTATGTTCCTGGTGAGTCTCCAGGCTGGATCTTGTCCCGACTTTGCACATTCTGTAAGGATGTGGTTAAGCGATTCAATGCATCTGCAGTGGGGGCAGGGTGCTGGTATATTCTGCCAGTATGTGCACCTTGAAGGTGTTATGCATCACCTTCCACAGAAAGGCTCTAATCTTCTTGACAGGGCTTTATTTCTCAGTGATGTCCATATCCTTTCATTGCTCGGTGCCTCCCCATTGTGTTTGTGGATGGCCCATCTTGTCATGTCCAGATTTGTGGTTGTTCCTTTCCAATACAGAGTTGTTTTTTGTTCAACTATGCCCTTATAAAGTAAGGCCTGTGTCATAGTCACCAGTTTTGTCCTGGAGACTTTATATTTGTTTGGGACCATCAGGTTGATATTGTTCAGATTGTCTTTATCTCCTCCTTCATTTGCTAGGCAGCTCTCTCATTTTCTTCAATTCCTGCATGACCTTTAACTTTCTCAATTATAGTAATGCCTTCTCTCTGTCTTAGATTGGCTACCAGGGCCATCATCATTTCCTTATTTGTGGAGCCAATTCAGCCCTGGTTCTCTTTATCCTGTAGGTGTGTAGTAATATTGTCAATAATCAGTTGCAAGTTGCTCATTATGTGTACAGAGTGGCTTTTCAGGATTTTCTGGAGTGCAAGGAGGATTGCTGCAGCTTTGCCCACATTATTTGACTAGTTGATGTATCCAGGGATTTGGATTGCTAAGTTTCTTTCATTGTCTTGTCCAAACCAGACTCCTGCACCAGTGTGGGCCTTTACTGATTGATTGTTCTTACATGAACCATCCATAAATACTTTTGTTACAATTGGTGGCACAATGCTATTTCTTTTATGATTGTGTACCTCAGGGTCAGTTTCTCCTCCCTTGACTGTAAAAACTCAAAAACCTTCTTCCAGGTTCCCAGAGGTCGTAATGCTTTTGAATACCCTAGCATTTGTATCTTGGCATATTGCTAGCTCTTCCTCTGATGGAGATCTATTTGGAGTTATTTCTCTTGGGTCCCACTGTCCTTTCAGTCTTCCAATTATGTTTCTTGCATAGTTCCCACATTTGTTTGGGTCTTTGCATCCTTTTCCCCTTAGTTGCTTGCACAATTCACATGTTTTTTCTCAGCCTAGAGTTCTTATTTATCTGTGGGTTTGTAATGTCTGCAAGGTGCAGCATGTCACCAACTGTTTTTACATGGTGTACTGATCTTTGGCAATCTGCCTATTCTGAGTTCCATCGTATACCTTTCTCATTGCTCAGCCCAATATGGAACCAGATAGGTAGGTCCCTCCTCAGGTCATTGTCTAGTGTCAGTACTTGGAAATGCACATTGTGTTTCTTTGCAGTCTTCAGCATCCATTGCAGAGAGGGGGGCAGGCCACTCTTTCTTGCTCTAGTGTCAACATCCATATTTTGAAGGAAGGTGTTTATATGAGCATTTATGTTGCTTACATTCTATTTCTTTGCAATTTTCATGCCAACAATCTTGTCTGCTACTCTAGCCCAGTCAGGTCTGTCCTTATTGAGGCTGAGGTATCTCTTAACTTTCATTAATTCTATGGCTTTGTTTCTTGTTGGGAGGTCTAATAACTTTTTCCCTCCCCTCTCATGTGGGAGGAGGAGTGTCACCATGCCCACTGTTGGGTGCATTCCTTCTCCCCACAAATTCCAGATTACTCTGATCAGTCTTTCTTTGATTTGCTTAGGCATTCCTTGAACACATGTTCTGTATTTTGTATGTTCTCCAACCACTATTGCAATTATCAGTTTCTTTTCTTCAATTGTTGGATGACTCCTCCTCCATTTTTTAAGATCTTCTATAGCCTTTTCTATAGTCAGGGTCCATACACTTAAATTATTTGCCATCTCTTAGTATTCTCACATTGTATAGAAACATTCTACTGCCCAGTAATGTTTCTCTAGTCATTGTTACATGTTCTCTGTACTATTTTGTTCCAACTAGGATTGCCACTGTTTTGAGTATATTAAACCTTGCTTCTGAGACTTTACACCATTTTTTCAGGGTTCATTGCAGGTAGTGGAAGGAGTCATCCTGTGATAAGTAGACCATGGTATCATCTGCATACATTGTTTCTATCAGTTTTCTGTCCTGGTCATTGATAATGCCCAAAAGTAGATCTGTACTGTCACAATTACAGATACTTGACCTGAATTTGCATTGGATGCACCAGAGAATGTACCAATAGGTACTGAGGTTGCGATAATAGAGGGGCAGTAATGGAGAGGTGCACTAACACAAATGTGCTAAGAAGCAGTAAAATAAAGGGATGCGCTAACACAGATGTGTGGTAATAAGAAGGGATGCTCTAGTATTTTTGTGTTTAATATGTAAACTGTCACTTAGCAGTTTTCAAATGCATATGCCTTGCCATAGGTGCAAAGGTGTGTATAGTACTAAGAGTGTCAATGATGGCAATGTAATGTGGTAATCAAGAGAGTTGGCAAGGGTAGTGGCAAGAGAACAGTGCTTAGAGGATAATTGCAGCAAGAACACAGCAGAAGAGATATTGGTGACTTATAGGTTAGAATATACTAAAAGAAATCTGAAGTGTAGAGTAATCAAAGGGGTCTTATTAAAGTAAGTATTTATACAAGAAAGAGTTTGCCATCGCTATTGCACTAAGCAGTACTAAAGGGCAGTGAACTCAAAAGAATGTAAGTGAATGCTGTGAATTAAACTATTTAATGTAAAGTCCACAATCCAGCTGTCCATACCATGTCAGCAACTGTCCCTAAGCAATGTCAAGCACTAAGATGAAACACCAGGCTGTATGTCATGGAGAATCTTGATCATTCTATGTCGCTAAGTGCTGCTATTGCTAAGGAACATCTGTTCTTATCATTCTTGATGCCATTCATCACCTATCAATCTGTCCATCACTGGCACTATCAATGATGAGAGAAGATTGTTGCCATGCATGACCATTGGATACTGCCTAGAATGGTTTCATCGCATATGCCAAAGTGACTTTTCTTTCTGTGACTTTATTTGTGACCCACCTAGGTGTCATACTGTATAGTTGATGTGCCTAGCTCAAATAGAAGCTTATCATTGTCAATATCTATGCCTTTTAGCTTTGATTTATGTAGCATTTGGGCCAAGGACTCTATTGCAATGTTAAAAAGAAGGCAGAACAGGAGTCACCCTGACTACACCTCTTGAGATCTTAAAAAGGGAGCTTTTTTTATCATTTAGTATAACTGTTGTTTTTGCATCTGAGTATAGGGCCTTAATTATATCTATAAAGATTGGAGGAAATCCAAACTTGGCCAGTGATGCTCATAGAAAAGAGTGCAGAATACAGTCATAAGCTTTTTTTTGATCCAGGCATATGATCAAGCTATTTTTTCCAGACATTTCACACCATTTGATTACTAGATGAGCCAGCTCTATTTGGTCCTCAATTTTCCTTCCTTTCATAAACCCTGCTTGCAACTTATGGATGATGCTTAAGGGAATGTTGTTTAGCTGTGAGGCCATAACTTTAGTCATTATTTTGTAGTCAGTATTTGGAACTGTTATTGGGTGGTAGTTTTCTATTTCTATTCGTCATCCTTTTTATATATATTGGGTATAGCCAGCCCTCAGCAAAGTCTGTGTTTCTGGCCATACCATAATTCTGAATGTCATTAAACACCATTATTAGTGCCTTTGCCACATTAAAACTCAGTCTCTCTTTTTTCTTCGCATCCTTTTAACATTACTTTCCAGACCTCTAGCAGGATGCCATCCAGCTCTGCAGCTTTTCCATTCTTCATAGCCTTTATGGTGTTGATAAGCCTTCATTTGGGCTAGGCACACCAACCATACAATATGACACTTAGGCAGGTCACAAATGAGGTCACAGGAAGAAAAGTCACTCTGGTGCGCATGATTAAACCATTCTAGGCAGTATCCAATGGCTATGCACAGCAACAATCTTCTCTCATCAATGATAGTGCTAGTGATGGACAGATTGATAGGTGATAGATGGTATCAAGAATGATAGGAATGGATGTTGCCTAGCAATGGCAGCACTTAGCAATATAGAATGATGAAGATTTTCCATGACAGACAGCCTGGCATTTCATCTTGGCACTTGACATTGCTTAGGGACAGTTGCCAACATGGTATGAACAGCTGGATTGTGGACTTTACATTAAATAGTTTAATTTGCAGCATCTACTTACATTCTTTAAGTTCATCACCCTTTAGCGCTGCTTAGTGCAATGGTGACAGCATACTCTTTCATGTATAAATACTTACTTTTTCTATTGGTAGCATGATCAAATAAGACTCCTTTAATCACTCTACACTTCAGATTTCTTTTGGCGCATCCTAAACTATAAGTTGCCAACATTTATTCTGCTGTGTTTTTGCTGCAATTTTACTGTTAGCGCTATACTCTTGCCACTACCTCTTGCTGACTCTTTCAACTATCATGTTATGTTGCCATTGCTTGGTGCTTCCAGTACTATACACGCCTTTGCACCTATGGCAAGGCATGTGCAGTTAGAAGATGCTAAGTGACTTTTTACACTTATAAACACAAAATACTAAATTCTCCCTTCCTACTGCTGCACATTTGTGTTGGCACATCTCTCCACTACCGTTTTCTGTTGCCACAACTCAAATACCTATTGGCATGTTCTCTGGGACCCTGCCTGGACTCCTTGTAACTTAGCATGCCCACTGCAGTTTCAGGTCAAGTATCTGTAATTATAACAGTACTGATCCACTTTTGGGTATCATTACTGGTTCCATGTTGTGTTGTGAGGAGTTGTCTCCAATTAGTTTACTTTTGAGAAAGGTGATGACCTGGTCATTGTTGAGAAGAGTTTTTCTGATAATTCATGTTGCCTCTAGCTCTAAGTCCATGATTGTGTTCTTAGTTTTGATACTTAAAGTGAAGCCTTCTACTGTGCATAGGAAGTGGTGATGAGCCCCTGGTTTGGCTCAACACATTTTTAAGCTTTTTATGCACTAATTGGCACTAGGCCAAGGCAGTAAGACTCCAGCACTCACCTATGGACAAGTCCCCCATTTAGCAACACTACGTCCTCACAGTCAAGTATGACACCTATGAGCAATGGTAAGATATCTACATGCCAGCCAGCCTTGCTGCCCACTCTATGGCAGGTCATGGGCATTACTGGCTTACTAGCTCTCTTGTCTATGAGGTATGCTCCCACCAGCTCCAAGCTTGATGCATCCTAATCACATGACACATCATGCCCTCTATCTGCCTATGCCACCCTTGTCAATCCCTGATGGTTAATAGACGTCACACCACCACTCCTGCATCTCACTTCCACACTCTGTCAGTAGTTGCCGCCGCCATCAGTGGATCACTGCCAGCCTTTGCTTTCCTCTTTGAGTTTGATTTCAAATATGCCTGTTTTTGACTTAATGATGACAGCTGACTAACAGCTGGCACTTTCTGTTACCACCCCCACATGCTACATTATAATTTAGCACCCACCTTTGCCATGATCCTGTTACAAGACTGACATCTTACACGTTACCAGGCAGCACACCCTAGCTAGCCACCCACATGACTATTTCTGACTAGCATTTACCTTTCTTATAGTATCATGAATAGATCTTTACTTACATTTTCATTCATGGCAACTATTAAAGTTGTTGCCAACTTTTCACTGAGTCACCGCCTTCACCTACTATAAATACTCTACTTTTTGTCAGTAGCAGATCATCCAATCACACCAAGCACCTTTTGCTCCACAGTTCAGATCTCTAAGTTCACTTGAGGTGCTAAGCAATTAGTGACCTTGCCTTACTTTTTCCATGCTAAAGTTCTTAGTACTTTCTTCACTCTATGTCTTAACAGTACTATATGAGTACACTCTCATTGCTGACGCTAATGCTTGCCACCTCATGCCTTTGACATATGTGCTTAACATCAGCAGCTAAGTATTAGAAGCTTTGTAAGCTTATCATGTTCTATCTATTGTTTCCTAACTTCTTACTGCCTGCCACCATTGGCAGCAACATCCTTTCCACTCAACACCACACTTTAGGACTGAGTAACTGGGACCTGCCAGGACTCCCTCTGCACTTTGCAAGCTCAATGCAAAACAAAGCTAAGTGCTACTTACTAGAAAAGCAATTAGCTAAATTTTGGGCATATCAGCAAGGCACAGAAGGGTTATAAGGCATTATAAAGGCTGTGGTCTCCAGCATTGGTATAGTTTGATTACTGGCCAGGATTTCTTTAGCTTAGTTAAAGATGCCAGAGACAAGAAAATGTTAAGGTGGCTTCTGATGCTCTGCTCTTCTTTTTAAAGCAATTTCTTTTTCCTGCTGAGGAGACAATAGTCTTGTGCTCTCTCTGATCATTGCTTTAACTAGCACTTTAAGATTTTCTTCCACTTCAACTAGATCTTCTTCCTTACTAGCCTGCCATATTTAGATCCAGAATTTTGGAACCAGGTACATTTCAAAGTGTTCCTTCTGTAATGAGAAGGTTGAACCATGGCAGGGTTGAGAGCTGTATTACTGGGAAGCCCCCAATAGGAGTTGGGGTTCTCTTTAGTCCTTGAGGGAGCTTTGCCAATTTGATGATCTTCTCTGCTGTGCCTCTTGCCTTGTTCAAGTTTGTTACTATAGGCCATCTCCTAATTATCCAGGGAGAGTCCTCCTATATGCTTTGAGTGAAGTGGGGAGCTGTGTCTTGGGAGTGTGGTCCACAGCTGCTAAGATCAGGAGCAGGAACAATGGGGAGAGTTTTACCATTGTGGTATCTTTATCTGTTGTCATAGCCAGGGACTGATCCATTACAATGCTTAGCTCTGTCATCTCTAGGGCAGAAGGGGCTGGGTCTGCTTGACTGGACAGCATTTCCTGGTATGTGCCTTCATTTTCAGATTGTTCCATGTCTGATGTCATATCGTCCATGTTTAGCTGTCTCTTTTTCTTGTCATGGCTTCTGACACCCTTCTGTTTCTCTGGGCTCACCATCTGGGAGTGTTTCTTCTGGTCATTAGATTTGTGCATGGTATAAAGAGGTTTTGGTTGGGAGAGCCTTGTGAAGGTATCTTGCAAGGCCTGATTTCTTATGTATGTCATGACTGGTAATTCATATTTATTGACCCTGAGTTAATACAGCTCTGTGTCTCAGTGGTTATTCCAACTTTTTTTTGCACAATTGTCATTTGTCTGAGGTTAGCTAATCATTTTGGTTTTTAGCTGAGGAGCTGCTCATGGAATGGTCTCAGAGGGCTTTACATAGTTGCCTGGGTCAATGTTGCTTGTCTGTGCTCTCTGAGGTGAGAGGACCAGGTGTTTGGGCCTTAGGAATTATAAAACATGAAAGTTTATTTTAGCCCTGGAATGGTCCATTCCTGCCTGAGGGGGGTTGAATGGTCATTAATTTGGGGTTGATTCTTAGAGGCAATTTTGAAATAAGAGCAGTTAAGTAGTTTTTCATGTGTGTTGTGGGAAAGAAAATTTGTTTCTTGAGTTTTGATGTTCTTGAGGGCCGGCTCTCCTCCTGAGAGAGAGAGAAGCTGAGACTCAAGCTAACTACAAAGGATTAGTGAAGAGGGCAAACAAGTAGAGAGATTGAAGACATGAGTATAATAAGAAAGATGGTAGACTGAAATGAATAGAATGAAAAAAAGAGGGATGGCGGGTGGGACAAAAAGACATGTGAGGTAATGTGGGCATATGATCAGATGCATGGGTGCTGTGGGCACAGTGTGAGTTAATGTGCAGGAGTAATTAAAAAAGGGGAGCTTACCTGCAAGTGCAGTGTGAGTTGACAAGCTGCACTTGCTGGTATATATGTAGTGGAAACAATAGAGAGAGAAAGAGAAAACAGTGAGGGTGAATTTAATGAGAATGTGATATAAAGAGAGTGTGATATTGAAAAGAAACAAAGGCGGCAATTAAATCTGTGACCAAATTAACTCCAAGCAACTCCTCCACCTTTACTTGCCCAATCCATTAATTTGGGGTTGATTCTTAGAGGTGATTTTGAGATAAGAGCAGTTAAGTAGTTTTTGTGTGTGTTGTGGGAAAGAAAATTTATTTCTTGAGTCCTAATGTTTTTGAGAGCCAGCTCTCCTCCCAAAGGAGAGAGAAGCCAGGATTCAAGCCATAGCAGTGAAGGAACTAGGTGAGTGTGTGCCAAGTGAAGGAGAAATGAGAGGTGGAGGATTTGCATTGAATCATTGTCAATGTACAGTTTATAGGAGTCGCTGCGTCACTGGCTGAGGAGCTGTATTTCATAATCTGAGTATCCTGCAGCGGCTGTGGCAAACGCAGCCCTGCACCTAAAGCTGTGCCCTGCATAGAGGCCTGGGTTGAGGCTTGCGAGTGATAGGGCCTCACAGATCATGTTGACAAAATAGTCATAAGACAGGGCTCTGCTGTTTGGCTGCTCAAACAGTGGAGCATCATTGTTGCATGAGAGCTCAGAGAACAAGGCCTTGAGGGCAGTGACAAGGTAGGTGGGGTGGCCAGGGGCTGCAGCCACAATGACTGTAACTCCTTTCTGGAGTTTTGGAGGCTGGCAGGGTAAGTCAGATGTGGGTAGCATGCTTGAAAGATGGGATGAACTAGACGGCTTTGCGCAAAAGATTGAGACTGGAGCTGTACTTACCACCTTTTCTGACTGTGAATTCTCTGCTGCAGAGAAGCCCTGAGTAGGCCAAGCAGCAAGTGGCATAGATCAAGATGTGGCAAGGTGTGGTGCCAGGCCTGAGGTTGGCCAGGACGGCCATAAGGATGAGCATAGTGATGGGCTGGATGGGCTTACAATTACGCTTCCTATGGTACTGCTTAATGCCATGTATAATATGCTGGATGAGTGGGGATTTAACTACACTAAATGGGAGGTTAGTGTCAACATAGAGTGCATGGACAGCGGCCAAGTAGGCTTTAATAGTTTTGGGTTGAACTCTGCTACTGAGGCTCGCAACCCATGAGAAGACAGCTGGCTGGGAGGCAGGGAGGGTTGAACTGTCCATGTTGTACAGGTTATTGAGTTGTATGTGGAGGATAAACTGCTTTTGGCCTGTTAAGTATGTTTGTCTGGTGCTCAACGTGAGTCCATGCCAAAGATAAAAAGCAATAGTCAGGGGGTGGTGGTGATTCTGCTGGTACCACTAATTTGGAGACACTTTGAGGTGGGTTTCTTGTTGAGCCAAGGGGTGATCGTGAACATGCAGGAGAAAGAAAAACATGAAGCTGCGCCAGCAACAGAATTTGCAGTAGAAGATAACCACTCAGATGAAAAAAAGAAGTTGATGCAGCAGGCAAGGGCTATCAGTTGTTGCATAAGGTTCATGGTTGGTATAGACCTGATTGTTTTGTTGCGGATCATGTTGAATACAGCATTGTTGTTGACATAAAAGATGACGTGAGATTACTGGAGCGATTTGCCTCAGCACAGGATAATTTCCTTGACTTGAATATATTTGTGGTAGAGGCAGTGAGGACAGCATGTGGAGAACCATTCCATTCCAAAGTGACCCCCAAGGCCTTTTGCGCTACTTGTGTCAGTGAAGATGTTGACTGTCCACCTGGTGGGTGTGATGAGGTGAATGCTGTTCCATTCCAGCATGACAGATTCCATCCTAGCTGACAGATGATCACCATTTGATGTCTGTGCATGCAGCCTTGGTGATGTGCCATGAGACAAAGAGGGCTTTGGGAAAGGTGGCCACAAACTCATAGAGACCCCTGAGGAATGCATGCATCATGGGAATGGCCTGAAAAGTAAACTGGAGGTAGCCCAGAAGTTTGTCCAGGTTGTGTTGTGAGCACTGACAACGCTTCAGCCAGGCTAAAATGAGGTCTCAGAGGAAAGTGAGCTTGTCCTGGGGGAGGCGTATCTCCATCATGATCAAGTTGAGTTCCAAGCCAAGGAACTTGATTGTTGTATTGGGTCCTACTATTTTGGAAGGTTGGAAGGTGAGGCCGAGGTGTCTGGCAAGGGTGAGGGCCCACAATAGTAAGTGCTGAATGAGCAAGCAGGGGTTGCTGGGGGCAAAAATCTCCAGGAAGTCATCGAGGTAGTGCCATATGCGTGCTGGAAAGTTGCGCTGGAGTATCCAATGCAATGCTTCTGCAAAGAGGTTGAATACATAGGGTGCCAAGTGAGCACCAAATGCAAGAACAATATTGTGATAGAGTTTCCCCAGCCATTTGAAGCCAAGGAGCAGCCAGTCATTGATGCAGACTGGTATGTGCTGAAATGCCAATTCCAGGTCAAGTTTGAGCATCAGGGAGCTGGGTTTCAATGTGATGAGGTCACATACCATAATGTGTGCAGCCACTAGCCACCTGTGTAGCAATGTCAAGAGAGAGGGTTGCAACTGTGAATGAGTCAGTTGTGGCAGACTTGAGATTGACGCAATGTTGACTCAAGGAGCAATCACCAGTGAAGCCCAGCTTAGCACCAAAGCATATTATATGTGATAATGTAGATACAAGCAATGTGTCTGGATACTCTTGTAAATAGAATATCCATGCTGCCTCATTGAGCAATGATGGAACGGGAGGCTGCAGCAGGCCATGGATCAGGAGTTGGTGCAAGGTGTGGTATTAGAATGGGGAGGTGGTAATGGGAGCAAAGGATCGAGTGGTAACAGATAATGAGTGCTGGGGGACAAGATAATAGAACCAGATTGTTGGCTTGGGGAGGAGTCGTGACAACAATCCACCCAGCCTATGACCTAATCCTTGTGCTGGTGTTTACCATGGTCTGCTTTTCTGCATGTGGCACACATGTGCAGGTGACTCCATGGGCATGGAGTCATTGAGCATCGACTCTCATTAAACTTGCGGCAGACTTTGTTGGGATTGGCAGGAGTCCAGCTCACTGCATTGCCCTTCCCTTGCTTTGCCAGGTTAGCTTTCCAGTGGCCATATATGTGCTCTGAGAGGAGATCATTGTCATGGCATCCCCACTGTGAGTAATTTCCTGAAGCTATCTCCTGGTTGAAGAAGATGGTGTGGTAGTCATAAATAGCCGACCACTCGCACTCTGCTATGAGCTTAAGGAGATGAGCTGTGTACCTGTAGAATGCTCCCATGGTGGTGGCATTCTTAACATGGAACAAGAGAATGTTGAAGTATGTTTGGAGGGGGATTAAGATGGTGAAGGGGCTTTTATACTCTTTGGCTGTGCAGTTGCTGACTTCAAACTGGTTGGTGCCATTGAACATGTATGCAGTCTCCTTGTTCCAGTTCATTAGGTTGAGCTTGTGCAGATCCACAGCCCTGAACTTGTGCATGATGATAGCCATGATTACTGCCACAAGAAACTGAGTGCAAAGAGTAAAAGGTACTGTGGACATACCATTGATTCTGGCTCCCTGAATTGGGGGGACAAATGTGCCAATTGTTTGTGATGATGCAGTTGTTGTGGCCTGCTGAGAGGCCACCACCAATGGGGGGGCATTTGACATGGAGGAGATGGTTGTGAGAGGCTCAGTCATCATACTGTGGAGTTGCAAGTGGGATTTGCAAAGTGCTGCAAATTCTGCAACTGAGACTGTGGCTTCTGAGGACATTGTGGCTGCTGAAGTAGCGGGAGGTGGAGGTGTGGCTCTAGTGAAATGTCTGTCTGGTGCCCTTGCAGGCTGTGAAAGCATGCACCCATGGGAAGCTTGCCTAAGACTGGAGTGTGGAAGGACGTGACAAAAAGACATCTGAGATAATGTGGGCATATAGTCAGATGCATGGGCGCTGCGAGCACAGTGTGAGTCGATGCACGGGAGTAACTAAAAAAGGGGAGCTTACCTATGAGCACAGTGTGAGTTGACAGAATCATCACTAGCTGCACTCGCTAGTATATATGTAGCAGAAACAATGGAGAGAAAAAACAGTGAGGGTGAATTTAATGAGAATGTAATATAAAGAGAGTGTGATATTGAAAAGGGACAAAGGTGGCAATTAAATCTGTGCCTGAATTAACCCCAGACAACCCCTCCACCTTTACTTGCCTGATCCATTTTTGTCTCCCCTCCCTGCATTGGTGTTTCATTCTGAGCGGTTTACGTCCGCTTTGTATCATATCATCTCTTTTTTCTGGTGGGGGGCCGGGAGAGCTTGTTAGGCTCTGCTCTGTTAAAGGCATAGTTATTTGCAGACGGCGGGTTAGGCAGCGGCAACCGGGTTTAGCGGTGCACATGGTGGTATAAGGTTAAGTGGCCCCCTGAATTACTTAGTTAATTGCTTATTTAAGTGTTTGTTTTTAGTAGAATTTTTTTAGCCCATTGATCGATATCGACAGTTGATTGCTGCTGACTTCTTTTTTCTGCACCCTGGTATGGCTACAAAACATGAATGTCTTACCTGCAAGTTATTGGGAGACGCAGACCCGTCACAGCCAGAAACATTTCAGCCTTGTTTGTGGACTCGCGGTCATCACAATGCCAACCTTGTCGACGTAAAGCCAAATCTTGCCTGGTCCCAGAAAAAGGTGTGGCGGCCTATGGCTTAACAGCTCAGACATGCACGCAACGATTGGTGTCTGTCGTTTGTTCGAAATCTGGGCTGGCTGTACCGTTCTCGCAGGCACTTTCGTCGACTGATATCCGAGTAGCGATATACATTTCGAGCTTGATCTGTTCATCATTGATATTTTTGTCCAAAACTATGTCAAACTACTCTACGGCAGACCTCTTGGCCGACCATTGATCTGGTTTTGGGATAATAGAAGTAGCCCGCAAGGCCTGATTAAGATATTTCTGGACGTAATAGGCCAGCCGCGAGGAACGTATTTGTCTTCGAAGCTCTGACATTCAACATCAACAGTTCGCCCTGACTGTGAGCTGACGAACTGCCAGCCGTCTTTCTTCAGTTCGTGATATCTGTGTAATAGCCGGTTTAAATAGCCTCCATATCTCCACAGCGCTTTTTTGCATCCGCCCATGGTCTTCTTAAGCGCCGCTGCTTTTCTATCTTCTGCTCTTCTCATCTCCGCACGCAATGTGACTTCAAAGCGGGGCATGGCGTTCTCGGCAGCAGAGACGCCGGGAGACATCATCAATGCCAACCAGACCAAAAGTCAGATTAGCTGGCAGTACGATTGGGGCAGTGTCCCGCCAGAGTATTTGGCCGTCGATGGAATCGAGTATATCCCAATGCAATGGGGATCCGCCAACATCGAGGGCTTCGCTGACGCAGTACGGACACAAGGAGCCAAGACCATTCTAGTACGTCGTTACCTGAAATTTGTAGCGAAGCCCTTATATTTGAAAAGGCGTTCAATGAACCTGACTTCGATCAAGAATCAAATATACAGCCTTCGGAAGCCGCTAGCCTCTGGAAACAATATATCGAGCCTATGAAAGCGAACGGTATTCGTCTTGGTGCACCCGCAGTTACAGCAAGTGGTCAACCATGGCTCGCGCAATTCATGCAGGCGTGTTCTGGTTGCTCTGTTGATTTCATACCTTTGCATTGGTCAGTGCTGATGAAGGGCAACCTTCAATATGCTGACCATTGATAGGTACGGCGACGGAGTCGAGGGTTTCTATAACTACCTTTGGCAAGTTCACGGTACCTATCCGAATATTTCTCTCTGGGTCACGGAATTTGCGTCGACGTCGTTGAACGCCACCGGTGAGTCTGATGATTATTAGGTTTGTGCTTGTTTCAATCGGACGTAACTACTTGCAGAGGTCGCCAATTTTTTGAATGCATCGACCGCATACATTGATACATTACCCTGGATTGAACGTTATGCCTGGTTCGGTTACTTCGTAAGTTCTTAGAAACCTGGGTTTTGGAAAACTTGACCGTATTATATATACAGCGGCCAAGAGGCACCGGAATATACAGTAAGTCGTTAAATACTCTGAACGATCTCTTATGCAGCGGTTGTGCAGACCTTCTTGGAGGGGACGGCAGCCTCAATGCACTCGGGCAGATATATGTTGGGGCCAAGACTGTTCATACTCAAATTGTTCCTCAAGCACCCACCAAAACATTCACTTCTGTCAATGGCGCGGACAACCCGACGCAGGGTCTTGTCACGACGTTTCCTTCATCTCCCAACGCTGCTCTCCGAAGATGGGTTCCTTTCGGTGCAGAAGGACATCAAGCCCTGGACTTTGGCTTTGCCGTTCTTGCATCCCTCACTGGAGCCATTTGGACCTTCTTTTAACTCATTTTGCGTTCAATGTCATGTTAGTTATTTTAGGCCATTGACCTATACATGTTATCGTGAATAGTTAAGTTACGTACTACATAAATTAGGAGTTATCTGATAACATTAATTTTTACAACATTATACTCAACTTTCTCTGGGACGGGCAAAGCTTCCATAAAGGGCGATAACATCGAACGTCACGAGTATGATATAGTGGTGCTCACGCGAAAAGACAAGTATCGCCATCAACCGCCGCCTCCATGACCTAACTCACTACTGGGGTATCAGTATCTCCGGCGCCCGATTACAACCGAATGTAGCCGTCGTTCGATGAAATAAGCAAAATTCTGGAGCGCTGTGCATATATGACTTGTGACAAACAGACATGCGATAGAAGGCCGAAACGCATGGATAAATAAATATCAAAGAAACCAGTACTAGTCAGTTTATCTATCAGTTCTTGATAGTAAGTAATTTGGGAAAGATTTTGTCCTCAAAATTAAATTACTTGCCGAATTTGGGCTGCTGATTAAGCATGAGTGAAGCTGGTGGGAAGGTGGAAACGAAGAACACACGCGACCATGAAGGCGACTGCAAGCCTTTCATTACTCGCTATTGCGCATGGAGTTCTCGCACATGGGGATCATGGGGGGCAAGTAGGTGCGAAGCCTGGTGAGACCATGAAGCAGTATGCTCAGCGACACGTATGTGCCTGAGTTTATATGCAAGTTCAATTCATGAATCATGTCATCTAGATGTCTTCAGAGCACCATATGTATGACTTCATTACTTAATGTGTCTCTCTAATGGCCTAATTCTCTGGACAGCGATTCATTCGACACACGGAGCTTCTTCATGCTTCACGATTTGAATCGGTTCGTGAATGTATGCACCGCTTCTCGTCTTATGCCCTAATTCCTATCAGCAATGGATATTGGGAACGAGATGAGATAGAAGCCGTGTACGGTGTTCACCATGTGTATGCTACGAAGAAATCACCGGTCGGTTCTATGCCTTTCAACTGATTATTGACCAAGTCTAGTTACAGGACGAAGTAGCGCACCAAAAGAAAGCAGATCATATTGTTGACACCGTTCTTCGTTTATTGGATCTAGACCACGATGGGCGTGTCTCTCCGGAGGAGTTGGAAAAGGTTGGTTTAGACGGCCTCCCTAACTTTGATGACCTTGGTGCCGAAGGTCATCATTACGACGTCGAGAGCGGTAAGTGAAGTTGGTGGCATTTCTCTCGTTAGCAATATTTGATTAATTGAACCCAAGAATTCTTCCTGCATCATGAAGGTTAGTTGAGATCTTCCCTTACTTCTCAAATGCTCATGTGGTTTCTGTAGAACAATACCACTCAACACCAGAAACTCAAACTGACGAATCGTACAACCACCCCGAGGATTTGGAACACTTTGCCGCCCATGAACGGATTGAGCGTGAAGAAGCCGAAAAGGAAGCTAAGTTTCAAGGGATTACCGTCGAGGAAGTCCTCCGAGACCACCAACACGTTGATTCCCCGCCTCCAGCTGCTGTCTCTGAGAACAACAACTCTGACCCGGCTTCATCTCATCCACACGGAGAACAAATCGAAGCTGTGCCTCCGGTGCTGGAGCCTCCAGTTCCTAAAGTGACTCGCGTGCCACCACCTGAGAAACAAGATCCCAATATCCGTTTTAAAGATGCCCCAGCTGAGGCGAAACGTAAAGGAGATTGGGGAGAAGGGGGTTATAGAGCGCCCACAGAGCCCAGTGATAGGCTCAGGAGAAACTTACCTTACAAGGTGTGTCGTTTTAGTCCTGTGGACGCAGGAGGCTTAATTGCTGACGAGCAGAACCGAATGCAGTACAAATTCCGCCGCAATTGGGGTGACTTCTAAATTGCTCTGATGCACGGGCTTGAGTGAATTGTCCTAATATTATTAGCGGTTGGGTTGCAACCCAGCAAATAATTCTGCACTTGCAACAGCTCAGAGTCGGATGCCGTTCTGTTTGAATCAGTCTTGTTATATCCATAGCATTATTCTCGTGGTCGTAAGAGTTGAACAAATAACGATATCGAGGTATCATTAAAATCGGGGAATATGTGTCGTGAGAAATTTTGTCAGACTCATCGTCCATCAAACATGTCATCCAAAATACCCTGCTCTAACGCCTCCCAGTCGACATTTCCGCCACTGGCATACACGCTCTCATATGAAGTGATGCTCACATTAGAGAAGAATGGAATCAAATCTCGAATGCTTTCAATCTGCCGTAATGAATTCAGCATCGGACGGCGTAAGGAGCGTTGGTCCGTTGAGGTCGTCAACGAATTAGGTGCTGTAACTCCGTTCGTACCATCCTGAAACGATGTACGTACGTCAACGACACACAATCATAGGACGAGAGTAAACATACCCCAACAGGAAGAGCTCCTGCGATCTCGGCAAGTTGATCCATCATGGCCTCGGGGAACCAGTTATCAGGACGGTAAATTGCGTCAACTGTGTCAGTTACAAAGATCCATTGATGTCTGAGTAGTATGAAGGTTAAGCAAATCTGGACCACATGTGCTGATTGCGAAGGGCTTACATTTGGAACTCCTCGGTTTGTAGAACTAGCAATAGGTCAAGGCATTTACTCGCCGCGAGGACCAGTTGTAGGTCCTCTGACCCATCGAAAGGTAAATTCGTTATGGCTTGTTCAAAGATACGATACTGAGTCAAGAGATTACCAATGAGAACTAAGGATTCAAACAAAGACGACAACCCACCAGTTCCGTTAAGAGCACAGGCCAAAAGCTTGTCATATTATTCGGTGAAAGCCGACATAATAACACCCGGATACATAGAAAGACTTCGCACTGTACAATGGGGGCCGTCACATTTCTGAAGATGTCAACAAGCTTCTCTTGGATCGTTGGAAGTTGCGTCAAGAAGTGATTCTTCTCTCCGGCGAATAAAACAAACGAAAGTCTCCTGACGTTGAGAGACCGTAGCAGCATTTCATACTCCCTATTTGTAAATATGTTTGCTGAAGGAGCTGTTGCTACTTTAGCTACAAGAACCGGTCAGCCTTGTACTGAAGCATTCCATGTCACAGCACATACAAAGTAACTCCGGGAAGGCAGCTTTGTCAGCATCAAACAAAACTTTGACAATATGGGTCCATGGCTCTGCAACGCATGCAATGCAATTGAATAATCTGTTATCATTTAGGAGCTCTGATACCGGCGTCTTCCACGCCTTTATAGATGGTGGAATTTTTGCCATTGCTTGTATGATCGCGAGGACAGGTGGGTCCAAATCCAACGGTCTAATACCTTATGGTAAGTCATCGGACAGCTAGTAGGTAGCGCCGAGAGACCCACCTTGTCCTTCCTCTCATTGCAGGATTGACGACATAGTAAATGATGTTGTTACATGCTGAAAGTATCTTGTCGTTGTCTACTAGGAATTTGCGCAAATTTGGTAAGACAGAGAACGCCACAAAATTATTGATCTACATAAACATGGTTAGTGTCCACTTGACTTCCACCACCAATGGGACCATCACTTGTGAGATCAATTCTGTCGATGCACCAGGTTTAACTGAATCTGAAGGAACTAGCAGATTCGTGTCCTGTTTCTCATCACTCTTGTAGTCTAGGAGAAGACCAGTCGTGAAAGAGATGTACCTATGGCAAAAGTGCGACTTGCCTTGTCCAGGAGAGGGAGAATTTCTACCATTGTTGCTGAGGGATTCTTTCGTAGTGCGGCGAATCCAAGATCCCTGGTCATATGAGCGGCCGACAAACATTACACTAGAATCGAGAAGTTTTCCAAAATTGTCCTATAAGAAGACAAATGATGAGCACCTGGACGTTTAAGAAATATTCAACGACGCGCCTGCAACTCTTTACGTATACGACGATCTTCCATGGCCGTTGTTTGAGAGACTTTTTCAGATAACACCGTGAGACAACTGTTCCCAGGGTCGGCCTATGTTTACAAGTGGATCTGAGTACTTTACCTGAGAGCTGCAAAGTTATGTATCTTGAAATCCCGTGTACTGCCGACAATGTCTTTGATTAGTTGTAAGAAACGACCCCATACTTGCATCGCTATTGGCCCTTCTAGTCGACGTAGATAATGTTCGAGAAACTTGAAGAGTACCCCTTCGGTCCTGAGGAGAGAAAGTGAGATAAATCTTCCTAAAGACGTTTGCCAAGGTTTTTACAGGTGCGGATTTATAGCTTGTTTCCTGCTCCTCTCATTAGCACCTGATATACGACAAGAAATACTCTCGCAAATCATGTGCACAGCATTTTGAGCACTGGCAACTAGCACGTCAATGAGGTCGAATGCGGCATCTGGGGAAGCGTTCGGATCCTAAGCAACAATTAGAAAATTGTGGACTTGAACAAATAGGATGACAAGAGCACGTACAGAAATTCTACTCCAACAGTCCACAACTGACTCAAAGACCTCAACTGCTTGTACGCGGAAGAAGTGCTCTAAAACTCGACGGCACCGTATCCGCGTTCGATTATAGATAAGTGATAGCGAGTCATCTCTTGATGTCCATGTCGATGATGTAGTCCAGGGAAGAGTTGCCCAAATAGAGTACAAAACCCGAATTCCTTCGTCAAGAGACCTATATGCCGGTGAACGAGCCTTGGTATAACAACACGATAAGAATGAGGCACACAGCATAAAGGCGAGACTCACTGTGAGCGTTTCATCGGAAATTTGCTGTGTGCTTTCTGACCCGAAGACATTAGACACGTAACCCAATAAACCGCTGTTCTCCGTCCCAGTCTTATCTTGCGGGACAGGTTCCTCATCAGTTGAGCTCAGCTCCGTAGTATAAGCCAGACTGAGCAGTATCATTCGCTCCAGACCGTTCAGAAGCATGATCATTTCTGCGTCTGTGACGCTCAAGGAGAAATCCTGAGCAAAGTCCTGTGCTTGCGACGAAGTAATACGGAGATCCTTCAGTGACAGGGTTAATTGCCGACATAGACAATCATTCAGAGGGTTAACAACAGCTTGTAGTGCTGGTTGGAACTGTGGTACGGCCATGAGTATGAAGTCAAGCCAATGTTGCAACACAGGGCGGTTTGAGCGAACAGCAATTCCATCCACAAGAACCTGTATCAGCAAGGAATTTATCGAGTACTGCTGAGTTTCAGATTGGATGTCACGACCTGATGCACTGCTGGGACCGCTGCCGTCGTGTCCATATACTTGCCATGATGTTGGATCATGAGATGTAAAAGCAGAAATTAGTGAGTGTAGCAGATGTAAAAGCTTGTTTTGAAGATCGAGACGGTGCCAGTGAACACAAAGATAAAGCCTTCCAATGACAATATCTTCGATGCCATCGGCAATGCCATCAACATCGCCGCGAGCGACGACAGCCTGGAGCAACTCCACAGCCGTAGACTGGATTATGGCGTTGTTTGGAAGCATGGTTTGGGTCCATGATTGATCTGGCTCAGATTGGATAAACCTAAGAAGGACTCAGATCCTGCCTAAGGTCAAGAAGAAAAACGTACAGAAGGACTATCTCAATCAAGACATCAAGGTAGCTTGCGTTTGGATCGGATATACCGCCTTGCTAATCTTTGAGAATGGGAATTCAAGCTTCATTTTGTCTACTCACTAGCTTCAACTCTTTGGACAAGACCTGTATGATGTGAACGTCGAATCGGGGTTGCTTTTGCGGTCTTTGAAAAACCCTGTCCCCCGAAGCGAATGATAGACAGAAGCAAATCAAGAAGATGATTCATGTAGCGCTGGTCAAAGGGACATTCGTATAGGAAGACTTGGATTTCTCTTCCATTGACTTTTGCAGGTGAAAGAATTCGTCGTACACTCGGCTCCAGAAGCTCAAACAAAATTGGATCAAGGACACTGAAGCACAATCAGATCTTCAATTTCTGTGACTCTCATGATGCAACATACCGCAGATAGGATCTCAAACTGCATCGCATCCAAGTTTCACCAATGCGCCGTAGGTTTGGGTCATCATTTTTCAAAGTCTCAAGTACAATCATCATTGGCACCTTGAAGCGGAAACCGGGAAGAAAATTGTCCTCTGTCACCATCTCGTCAGAAAATGTCTTTTATTTAGACGGAGAAATATGAATACACACCTGTCAACCTCCACAAAACGCCAAAGGCTTCATAAGACTCGCTGAGTCGAGCTTCTGCAGAGGTCATTGTTTTGGCTATTGTTGATTCGAGATGCGAGCGCGTTGTCGCGGCCTCCAATGACCATATGAGATTGACAGCTCGGACATGATACATGGCATAATCTGCGCGAAGGTATTTGAGCAATTTAGTGACCAATGTAAACATGGTGGGCCTATTATCGATGAAAGGCCTGGGAACCAAATAGGCGTTTTGGTGTAAAGCAACGAGGAGCGAAACACTTCGGTCGACTGTTGTGAAATTGGCCGACTATATGTACGTATTTGCTGAGTTAGATGATTGTAGCTCTCGTACACTGATGTACCAACCTCATGTTCTAGTCCCCTGAGAATCACTTGGAGCCACTCGTCAGGATTCCAAGACAACGTCACCGAGGCTGTAAGTCTACTGGATAATCTGTTCAGGAGCGAGAGACTCAGGGAAAAGACCTCTCGAAGAACGACAATATCTGAGGAAGAAGTGGCCAATACTTGTGCGCAACAACGAGTAATAGTCGCTAGGCTTTCGAAAGCTGAAACGAAAGGCACAACAAAGGAGTCGGAGACAGATTCAGATATAGGTATGGGATCAATGCCATAGAAACTACAAGCAAAGAGGTAGGGTCGTTGTGTCGTCCGTTTCGCCTCAATTGGTCCCGTCAAATCTGGTCGTTGCATCAAAGCAGAATGCGGTATATGCTGCAACATTTCTTCTTGCAGCAGGAGAGCCTCTTTTATTAATGGAGATGATACCCTGGAGACACCGGCTTGAATCTGGACCTAGATCTTGTTTAGTGTCGTAGCACGAAGAAGAAGACGAAACCTGTTACGTCTATGAGATCTAATACAGCTGCAAAGATTATGGGGAGGTGTATCGTTTGTATTTCTTCATCCTGTGAAAAGGTTTTGAGTAGGAACTGGACCATACGTATTGCCTGAAGGCAATTGTCTGAGTGTCGGATATCCACACTTGAGTGTAAACATGTAAACCACAAACCTCGATATCCTTTCTGTCTCCAGTGATTTCAGCAAACATAACAGTCAGGAGTTGTTTCCAGAGGATATGAGGTTCAACAGCCTCGTATAAGGTGCTGGCTGTCATTGTTACCTAAAGAAAACTGATTTCAGCACGACATATGTTTAAGCCACGCAAACCGTTGACTAACGTCTTCGCCTCCATCAGAAGCGTTGTCAATAAGGCGCTTGATCGCTTTAAAAGCGTCATAAACAAGGACATTGGAGAGTGTTGCACCAATCTCCCACTTGTCCAATAAAGATATGAAGATTTTAAAAGGTCTCGACTCATTGTATTCTCCTGAGGGCGAAAACATCTCATTCTGAGAGTGGTCAGATAATTTGATGCTTCACAGAAAACTTGCACCACACCTTCAAAGTTGAATAGACAAGATCCAACCCGTGTGTTTTCAAATACTCCATTTGGTGTTCGCTTTTCTCGCCAGAACCGAGAAGCCAGGTATAGAGACGTCGGTTGAGAGATAGGTCACGACGAAGTACAACCCCAGACGCTGCACGCATTAGGATCACGCGATCCTCAGCCTGCGCTTTTCTCACGGCTGTACTATCCGCGCGCAGCGACTGCAAGAGCAGGTCAAGAGCTCCTCTTCGCACCAGGAGATTCTCATCCTCGAGAGCTGCCGCGAACGCGCGAATCATCAGGCCGACGTCCTTGCCGACGACCTGCGTAATATCTGAAGCTGTTTCAACAATCACCATGATACCGATAGGCATTTTGCATACCTTCATCCGCGTTCAGACGAGGTAGCCGTCGTGCAAGGTAATTAAGAGACGTTCCACGAGCAGTCGGTGTCGTAAGCATCACTAGCCATATGTTTTGGAAGAAGAACGACGGAGAGACGGTTCCTGACAAGCGATCAAGCATATTCAAGACCTGGTTTGATACCTGAATTTGATATCTCGGAAGACGAAGAGCGCATTTGCACACCTTATCGAAAAATTCCGACGTCTCTTCTTCTAGGCCGGGGAGCAGCGCGAGAATAAAGGACTTCATGACAGGACGTAGTCCCGACTGCAGTGGCAAGTAATGCGTGTCGAATAGGTTCAAAAGTGTTGGCTGTCATGGAAGATTAATGTTTTCATCTACGTACAAACATTCCTTACACACCTTGACAGATGTAGCAGCATATTCGAAAAATGGAAACAATCCAGACGACCATATTGGCAAGTCCGCCTTGAGCCCTTCGGGCTGAACAAGATGAGCAGCTGCTGCGCAATGGTTGCGACTCACTTACTCCAAGGACTGATAATATGTGCAGGTACACGTCCAGAGCACGCTGATGTACCCCGGTTGGAAGTGCAGGATTTAGACATTGTGAGAGACGCTTCGAAACGATTAGTTTGCGTGGAATCTCTTTGAATTGCATGTAAGATTGAAATGTCTGAGCACGAATCGACCGATTTGTCGTTAGAAAGATTCCTCTTATACAAAGTTCGACTACCTTAAGAAGTTGCTTTAAGAACGCAATGAAATCGGCCCATTCGTGCACGTTGTCGAAAGAATTCAGGCACTTCTCCACTTGCTGGGTGAATTTCTTGTATTTAGGGTCCGAGGCGAAAGCTTGTTGTGCTGCATAGCCCAGAATTGTTCTTTAGACTGTATATTGGATGTAAGATCGACGAACCACGTTCACTCGCCCTCATTAATATTGGTGCAGAGCGTTCCGTTATAGTCTTTCCTGGACCTTGGGCGCTGGAGACTTTCGGAGAAGCAGAAGACATCATAATGTAAGGATCTCGATCAGTCGACCAGCGAGTTGATACGTGTAGAAGGGGTGAAGGAGCTGCGAAGCAGCCCTGAGATGTGTAGGTATGAACGTCGTCACCTCGTCCTTAACCGAAAGGACGGGCACGTGACCCTACACGTCGCCCATTTTTGGAAGACGTTTGGAAGTGAAGGAATGAAAACGTATTTAAATTTAGGTCTAATAAAACAAATGTAAAGTGCGGTACAGCATAAGAAAGTAAATACTGTGGAACTATGAATTTATGGTCCAGGTGTTACCAAGTCGGAGTCACCTTCGGACTGAGTAGCAGTAACAGTGTTTCGCATCTTAGTTTGAGGTCGAGTACTTGTTTGTGACACATCAGGAACTGAAGACCCAGAACGGGAGGGAGCAGCAGAAGCAGCCAGCGAGGACACCGCCTTGACTTTGGCTTTGGCTTTGACTGGTGCTGATATTGAAACCGCCGATGAACGAGGGATGCCTGACAACCGGTCCTCACCAGGTTTGGGAAGACTCGTGGCGTATTCAGACTCCTTTTCTCCGACCCATGTCGTTGCGAACCATCTTCCACCAGCAATCCCCCGAATTTCACGTCTTGCAATCCGCCAGTGCCTCACTTTCTTCTTGCTCTTGTCCAAAGGCAAAACGGGAGCAAATCCAGTTGGAATTTTTGGAGCTGGTTGTACCGGGAATGGTTTGGTAGGAAGGGGATATTGTGGGAGTGGGGCATTTTCAAGGTTTGTTTCCTCTGTCAATGGAATTGGGACCAGAGTCGCGGTCAGATCAGCCCCTTCAGGCTCAGGGGAGCCAGCTTCGAATTGTATGGTGACTGGTGAGGATGCTGCTGTCCCCGTGTGTGCTAAGGAAAAAAACGAGCTTGGTATTATGAAAAGTGGAGAGAGATCTTAAGAACCTTCGGACAGCCCGCCACTGTCGTCGAGAAGAGGCTTCAGTCTAAAAAAAAACATTGCTTAGCGGGAACGTCTAAGAAGCTGTGAAAGTATGTATGTACTTCGTTGGCAACATCTTTGTACGCGGTTTACCGGGCTTCTTTGGAGCTTTTGTCGGTGTCCCCATTTTTGATTGACCAACCGGAGCACTGACACTCTGCTTGACATTGGCGTCGTGAGACGGCGTAGCCTCAAACCATGTCACCGTCGGAGCGAGCTCATTGGGCCCTGACGCATTCGTCATGGCTTTCTCTTGTGCCTTCCGTTCGTCTTCCGCTATACGCTTCTCGCTCTTCCGAGGTTTCCGCTTATTGGAAGTTCTCTTCTTCGCCGCGACCTCGCCTGACCGAGATGGGTTTGGAAGCGCAGTCACAGGCACAGGCTTCATGAGTTGGTCTTCGTCGTCATCAATAAGCTGGTCCTCTTCCTCCTCCACTTCGTCGTACTCGTCATCAGTAAGATTCTCCTGTCGTCGAGGCCGAGGCCAGGCAGGAGGTGCTTTAGTTTTAGTACGACGTCCACTACCAGAAGCCTTGGGTTGAGGCGGAGGAGTCTCTTCGTCTTTAAGAGTGGAAATTTCAGGAGCATCCATGTCTATGTCTTGGTCCATGTCAGATGTCTGTGTTGTAGGATCATAGGAAACCCAAGGCGATACACGAAACATTGATACTGTCTGTGGCTTGTTTGCATGTATTTCACGACGAAGAGTCGCTGTAATTGACTACATACGGGACTATCACCTGGCAGCAGTCTGTCCAACTTATGCTCATTGCTGCCTCACTGGCTCCGGGTTTTTATGACGCCTCACTTATATATGGCAATGAATGTAAGTCTGACGCTTGGCAATGATGTGGCAGGGGTATTTATTTTCATTTTTCTCCAATGATTGATCACAATTCAGTACAGATCTGTTCTGATTCGGCTTCATAACCTGTCCATTTACTCAGCTCATCGTTGATGACCATCACATGCGTGTCGTAGTAAATATGCGCTGTCGGCTTGAGATCGTCCCAATGTACTAATGCTCCCTCTTCGTCTCGCTCCAAATGAGTCCCAAGCACAGATGTTTTGCTTGCCAAACTGTTCTTCGATGCAACACAGGCACCACAATTCTTGCACCTGTACCGAGTTTTGTATGGCTTCGCTGGAGGAACAAAGAAGTCGAGAACATCATCATTCGGTTGTTTATGGGTCCATCTAAATGCCGAAGTGGGGAAATGGATTGTGTGAACAAAAGGGGCTCCTGTAAGACACAAAAGACAATTTGATACCTATACCAAGATAAGGATATTAGTTTGCATACCTGAAAGCCTTTGGCAATTGGTGCAGTGGCAGTATGCACGAAGGATGGGAGGGCCAGTGACTTCATACGAAATAGAACCGCAAAAACATGCTCCCTTGTAAACCTTGGACATGCTGGCGCGTAGCTAGATAGGGATGTATGTGTCATTCACATATTACATAGACTATTAGGGGGCCTATAGTGTGGGAAACTGGCGTTCCGTTCCGAAGCGCTAGATGCCTGGAGGAACAAATGTTCTGTAGATACGGCCGAACGCGTTCCGACGTCCCGAAGAGCATCATGTAGTAAGTAAAACCTGAGGATAGCAAACGTAGTGTCTTGAGCATTGATGAGAGCTTTTCTATGCTCTTTCGGGTGTATCCACTAGTTTTGAACGAGGCTTGCTCTCTCTCATGATAAGTTACTTCAATCACGAAATATCCAGCGACTGAGGGAACCAAGGTCTCATGAGAGCGAGTGTTCCAATGTGATGACCAGCTCTAGTACACGCGAATCCTGTAGCCTGCGGCGCAACATAGAGTTTTAATTTTAAAGGCTGGTTGTCACTTGTCAGTAGTGTGGTGTTGATCGTGGATTTGCGTCACAAGGTTCCCTTGAAAGGTGGAAATCTACGGGAGTAATCTTTTTATAAAAAAAAAACAATAACCAAAGCAGTGGCAGAGCTGAGCTAATGGTGAACCTCAACTTCCGAGGAAGAAAAAAGGACGCGGGATGTAAGATTTCTAATTACATAATCATCTGCCGAATTTCTCCGTTGCCGGAATCCGATACCATTTTTCTAACTCTCGTTTCATAAAAAGGTTTAGGTGCGGTAGGTGGTTTCAAGTACACTGGATTGAAGAAGTTTTGATGCCTTGGATACTTTAGTGCCCTTTGTCAAGGACACTTTGCCTGTGAGATCTGTGAACGGAAGAGGTAAACACAATGGTTTCACCGACTGTTAATGTCCGTCTCCTGTTTCTTTTTGTCAATTTTGGCAGAAGTTCAAGATTCAAAATCAGGTCGTTCGGTACTCTGCGCTCGCTTTTGGTGTCGCATATGGCTTCTATCACCGCCGTACACTGCAGGAGCGGCTCGACCAACAAAAAGTGGAGCATGCCCTTCACGAACGGAAACATCTAATTGCAGAGGCAAAGGAGGCTTGGAAAAGAAAGAACGAGGCGAAAAGCTCAACTGGTGCGTTTTTGATTCCTTCTGTATCCCAGTAGCAGCCACGCTGGCTGTGGGGATACCAGCATTTCTCTCAGCTAACAGTTCATTCTTTGTAGTGATTACAGACCCAGAAGACCCTCGCTTTGACCTCGAGAAACTCTTGCTTTCATTTGAGAAGGCATCATAGTAGACTTGTACGCTCCACCATAGCAAGTGTATAGATTGCTTTCCTTGAACAGTTTTTCTTTGCGCGCTGCCCCGCACATTCCTCTCTTTATGTTGTGCTAGTCACCTAATTAGATATCTCTGAACTTTTACATGCGGCCACCATGATAACAACAGGTAAAGGTATGTTTGATTTGAGTTCACAAAAGCATCTGAACAGAACCGTGAGAAATGTCGCGTCGCGTCAATTTGGTTTCGTCGCCCAATTTCAACCTCTATCAGAGCTACTGTCCTTTAAACCCTGCTTTTGTCTTCTCTCCTCAAACACTAACTCAGAGGTACGAGAGTATAAGACAAACATGAAACCCCAGGTCGAGGAGGTTGAAGATGATCTTGCGGCAGAGGAAGAGAACAAACTCATCAATGAGGTCCGTAAACGCGCTCCGCACCTCTAGTCTTCACAACCTTACATATCTTCGTTTTTCCATCTCTAGGAATACAAGACCTGGTGAGCTCCGCTGAAAGATCCTTTCTATCACGCTGCAGTTTACTCATGTGGCATGCTTCAGGAAGAAGAATGCACCATACCTCTATGATGTTGTGATTACCCATGCTCTAGATTGGCCAAGTCTGACCTGTCAATGGTTCCCAGACAAAGAGTCGTACGTTCCATTGTTTTCACGACTTTTTGCCCCTCAATATGTCTGTTCTTTAGACCCCAGAACAAACCCTACACCACACACCGACTCCTACTCGGCACGCACACATCAGGGCAGGCCCAAGATTACCTACAGATCGCGACGGTCCAGATTCCGAAACGCGATGGGCCCGCGTCAGGCGGTGACAAACTCGACTCAGGCGACTACGACGATGAACGCGGCGAGTTGGGCGGCCACACCATCCCCGCCGCACCGCGCATTCAAATCATCCAGAAAATAAATCATGCGGGAGAAGTTAATCGTGCGAGGTACATGCCTCAGAACCCAGACCTCATTGCGACTAAAGCTGTTACGGGCGAAGTGTTGATTTTCGACCGTACGAAGCATTCAAGCGATCCTGAGAAGGGAGGAGTGTGCAAGCCAGATATCAGGCTCGTTGGGCAGAACAGGGAAGGGTAAGTCCTTGATGCCAGTGATTACCTTGGAGGAGGATTAATCACGTCATTTTTGCTGCAAGGTTCGGATTAGCTTGGAATCCTTTAAAGAGTGGGCATGTCCTCGGCGCATCTGAGGATATGACAGTCTGCCATTGGTATGTGCAATTCAAACTCTAATAGAAGTAAAGCTCACTCACGAATGCAGGGACATTAACTCGTATACCAAAGCTAATACGACAATTGAGCCGACTACAACTTTCAGAGGTCATACGTCGGTTGTCGGGGTATGTTCCCTGTTTTTCGCTCAGCCTTTTGAAGCTCACATTAAAACAACTCAGGACGTTGATTGGCATGCGACAGATGAGAATCTATTCACCAGCGTTGGTGACGATAAAATGATGATGATGTATGTATTTCCGATGCATATTTTCAGCATGCTCATCTGGTACAGATGGGATAAGAGGAATCCTTTAAGTCCTGCGATAAAAGAACAAGCTCACGAACAGGAGATTCTTGCCGTCGCGTTTAGCCCGTCCACACCGCACCTGATTATTACGGGCAGTGCAGACAAGGTATCTGACCCAAGTATCAAACTGTGCGAGTGTTTATAAACTAACTGGTGGTGATAGACATGTATTCTTCACGACATGCGGACGCCTGGAAGGACACTGCACGTCTTTGAGTCTCATACGGATGAAGTTCTCCATGTTGCCTGGTCACCTCACAGCCCGAGCGTTTTTGCCTCTGCGTCTAGTGACCGCCGGATTAACATCTGGGATCTGTCACTTATCGGGCAAGAACAAACCCCAGATGACCAAGAGGATGGTCCACCAGAACTATTATTCGTTCATGGAGGTATGCAACTCTCTTTTGGAAAAGGTCAACGTCTCATCCAAGTTTTTTCTAGGACACACGGCGCGCCCGACCGACTTTTCATGGGCGCCAGGTAAGGACGAGAACTGGACAGTCGCAAGTGCTTCTGAAGACAATGTCGTGATGGTCTGGCAACCGACCATGCGTGTGTGGGCGGGCGACGCAGTCAAGATTGACGAAGAAGAGTTGGAAGCCGATGGTATGGAAGGTGTCGAAAGTGCCCCTGCGGCAAGCGGATCTGGAAAGGGAAAAAGTAGTGCCAATGCAAGTCAGAGAAGTCAAAGCATGGATGTCAGCACCCCCGGAGATGATTGAACATTGTAAATATGCGTTGCTCTTCTTGAAATACTACATGAGATAGGATGGCCCTTTTTCGCTGGGTATGATATTTACATAGTAGATGATGATATACAAGCGGCGCCGTTTTCATATTCCCTATTGAAAAGCTCTTCTCTAGATAGTTTCCTCATAGGAAAATTATCCGGATGAGCTCGAATAGTACTGGCCGGAAGTAATTAGGAATGGATGACACGGAAATGAGCATGAACGCTTACCTCCGCCACAAACGACAAAAATAATGAGGCTCAGAGCATAGGCGTTGATAGGACTCTTTTTCGCAAGTTGTTCCTGTCTTGATGGGTGTGTAGGCTTTTTGCCCGACTTCGCATCTTTCGCGAACTTTGCGTTCCGCTGACGCATCTCGAATTCAGTAGGCTGAAGGGTACAGTACCTCAGATAACATAGAATTGAGATATAGATGGTGAGACGAACCATGATTAAATACAGTAGACAGTGCGACGCGGTAATTAGGAGGGTCGACTTGGGCAAGACTCGAACGTGGCAGTTAGAATGCCGGGCCGAGACCCGACGCACTTTTTGACAACGTCACCAGCACATGACTGCGGAATCGGGACTCGGAAGTTTGCAAACGCACTTATCATGGGCAAAGGCAAGAATCTAAAGGCAGCACTACAGTCTCAACAATCTCGTCTCAAAGCCAAGGAAAAACTATCCCATGCTGCACAAGTCGCTGAACAGCGCTCACATAGGAATGCGAAGCAGCATTCCAAAAACCTTCCATCAAATAACTTGAACAATGGTGAAGGAAAAGCGACCCCTGCGCCACCGCCTCGGCGAACGACTCTCCCGTTTCGCTCTACAGATACTATTCTTCTAGTTGGAGAGGGAAACTTTTCCTTTGCACGTGCTCTGCTATGCGATCCACCGGCCGAGCTACGTGATTTGCCTCCGAGAAATCTCGCAGCAACGGCGTATGATACTGAAGACGAGTGTTACGAGAAATACGCAGATGCTCGAGAGATTGTGGCCTATCTTCGACAGCGGGGCGCACAGATCTTGTTTGGAGTAGATGCGACGAAGCTAGAGAAAACCACGTCCTTGAAGGGAAGGAGATGGGATCGTATAGTGTGGAACTTTCCTCATGCAGGTTCGGTTGTCTTGTTATAGTGAAGCTGTATCCGTCGCCGTTAATGTCTTCGTCGCTCTTAGGAAAAGGGATTACTGACCAGGACAGGAATATTCTATCCAACCAAGTATTGATTCTTGGATTCCTGAGGTCGGCCGCCAATGTCTTGTCACTAGGATCTGTACCTTCCGTTACAACCCCACGTAAGCGAAAAAAGGCTGATGACGACGAAGATGAAGACGATGTAGAGGACGAGACGGTGCCTGTGCAGGCAGAAGAGGGGGAGCGGTTCAAATTCATCACACCAAAAGAGGCTGTTAAAACGCGCGGGACTGTCCTCATCACGTTGCGAAATGTGGTTCCCTACACTTTATGGTTTGTCTGCATGAGCTTCACATGTTTTCAAGTTCTGAATTTGTTTCTCAAGGGATGTGCCACGACTTGCTAAAAAGCCGCCATTACCAACGACGGGAAGTACACCAGCTAATCCAAAATATACGCTTTTACGATCGTTTGGCTTCAATCGAAGTCTATATAAAGGGTATGAGCACCGCATGACCAAGGGAACACGCGCTCATGGGACGGGCAGAACAGGTCAAGGAGGTGAGGATCGGACATGGGAGTTTTGTCTTCAAGACGGATAACCAGGGCAATTGCTTGTATTGCGTCAGAGGATCGTGTAGTAGGGATGATTATATGTGGATTATTATATACACTAAGATGGGGGTGCAGTACCGGTACCCGAGGTTGTCGCGTCTTCTTCCAAACCCTTCTTCAATCCTTCCAATAACCGGGCCAGATGACCCCCACTTGCCTGACTGAGGACTCCCGCTAATTGCATACCCGGTGCACTGAGCAGTCCGACAATCTGTGCCCGCAGCGTGTCCAATGTCGGAAGCTGCGACACATCCTTAAGACCAGCCGGCAGGAACACCTTCCCTTCAACAAGCGCACCCATTAGCTTTAGCTCGGGATAGAGAACCCGCCGCTGGCGCTTCACTCGCCGACCTGGTGTTTCTGGGTCTGCGTTTTTCTCCTGTTGCTCCTTCTTAATCTCTTCAGGGGTTTTTGGTGGTCGCGGAGGCACAGTACGCTCTAAGGAGCGTAGTATAGCATTGAGTTGCGGAGGATGGAACGATGGAAGTAAGAGGACGGCAAAAGTGCCTGTAGAATCCCCAATCATCTTGTCTACCTGGGATAGGTTAATTCCAGGGAAGTCGCGTAGTGCAGCTCCAAAAATGCTGGTGCGAATGACAGTGAGAGTGGGCTGAGGCTGGGGGGTTGTGGGGATGGCAGCAGAGTCGAGGGATGGAGTTGCACGATTCGAGGCGACGAGAATATCGCGGCGCAGTTGTATCAGACGGTTGGCGGAGAATTGATCGTGGCGAAGAATGAGAAGAGGACCATCTCTGCTGCCGTCGAGAACTCTTCTGTACCAATTGTATTGGAACGCTTTCTTGTCCTTGAAAACGCGTGGCAGCTTTTTTCCCGGCAGGATTTGGGCGGGTTTGACGGAGATAGCGTATCTGCGCGACAAAAAAGGCGTTGGGGTCGCTGCCAACCACGACGGGCAGCGTGCTCGACTTAACATCGCGCGACCGGG
Organism: Termitomyces sp. T70a; assembly: GCA_017657195.1. Classification (NCBI taxonomy): domain Eukaryota; kingdom Fungi; phylum Basidiomycota; class Agaricomycetes; order Agaricales; family Lyophyllaceae; genus Termitomyces; species Termitomyces sp. T70a. Next base: position 52,393 of record JAGGAT010000045.1, read on the forward strand.
AAGTTTGTGAAAGATGCGGAGCGGGATTCGGAAGCCAACATTTCTTGTGACAGGTCACAGTAAGTCACACCAATTCTCAATTCCCTCTTCAAATCTGGTGTGATACCGTACAATCATGTAAGGCGCGCATTTTGCATATGAATTTAGTTTTTTTAACTCTGCATAACAGGGACGACGATGATGAGTTTTTGTATGGAAGTTCCTCAGCACCGGCGCCTAAACATGGTAAGAAACCTCAGGGATATTCAATTGTTGGAGAGCTCTGTTGTTACCGCCTACAATCTTCAATGACATCGTTTTGACGTCTATTTTTTGTTTTTTGTGTGAAACGTTAGCTCCTCAACCGTGAGTTGTCAGTCATAGTTCTGTTGGAACGTTGAATACAAACATCTGTGCACAGAAGTCCATACGATGACCCTGTTGACTCAACGGCAAATGGAGATTTTCCAAGTCCAGAACCAGATGCAAACGACGACATATTTGGCACACGAGAACATACGAGAACACCAGAAGTCCCCGTAAATGGCGCCTCTCAAGGACAGGAGGAGGAAGAGGAAGAAGTTGAGCTTGGGGACGAAAGTGACGAGGATGTGAGTGATATTGCTTTACTTCTATCTATGTCTAACCTGTTCTTGTCATTAGGTGGAAATCATCATGGAGGCGGCACCGCGGTCAATTGACTTCAGGTACTGTATTTTCTTCTAATCTACACTGGAAGGCTCATTTGCATCCAGGCAAGGAACTGGCCGAGGTCAAACGTCGCGGACATCCAGTTCGTCAGTCCCTACGCAACCCAGAGCAGGTAAATGCTTTCTAGCGCTCATATGTCCCGACTCAATTGCACGTTCCAGCCACCCAACCCTTGCTCACAACAGAATACACTCCAATCTCCCGAGGCGGACCTTCAGAAGCTGCTGCACATGCTCCTGGGCTTAACCATTCCCAAATGCCATCTCATAGCCCTGGTTCCCCCGTTAGTCCCTCACACCCCCAGTCTCAAGCACCTGGTGCGCAGTCCTCAGAGGCTGAAATGCAACCAAAAGAAGACGACGGTGTAGATCCCTCGACTCTGCCTCCCGTAACGGCACCACCGTCCCATCCAGTTGTTGACCCGACAGTGACTGGGGTAATGGACGGCCGCTCCATTCTTGATTTCGACCTCGGTGCTATGAATGAAAAACCCTGGCGACGACCTGGCTCTGATATCAGTGATTGGTTCAATTACGGGTTCGACGAGACTTCATGGGAGGCATACTGCTACCGCCGTCGGGACCTGGGCGAGCTCGCCAATGTGCTCAAGACTAACGTCATTGTACGTTTTCCATTCTGCATCTTTCGAATGTCAGCAGTTATATTGACCTGTCTACTCGATGTAGAACTTTGCAGGGATGCAGGAAGAGCAAATTACCGCGCTTCCGCCCGAGGTGCGACAGATGGTCATGACTGGCGCGAATGCTATGATGAATGGGGCTGCGAATACCGGTATGATGGGTCCAGGTGTAATGATGGACATGTCTGGGATGATGGGGCCCATGGGTATGGGGATGGACATGGGAATAGGTGGCGGAATGATGCAGATGCAGACTGACGGAACTGGGCAAATGCAGCAGGGAGTTACTAATGGGACGCCAGAGCAGGGTGCGCAAGGGAACGTTGCTGTCGGAATGATACAAGACGCTGGGTTTAATGGACAGCAGCAGGGAGACATGATGGGTATGGGTATGGGCAACGAATATGGGATGCAGGCACGGCTGCTTTCCCTCTCTCCTTCTGGTTCATGCTGACAATTTCGACTGTAGCAACCGGCGCAGATGGGGCAACCAATGTACCAAGGCATGGATGGACCGCAGCAAGTCGTCGCACCTGTACCAGTACAAGGAGGCCGTGGCGCGTCTCCTGCGGCATATCGTGGACGGGCGCAAGGCATGAGCCGTGGCCGCGGGTTCCCAGGGCGAGGTCGTGGGCGAGGCGGGTTTAGTGACGGTCGTACGTTGAATTACCTGACTGGATAATTACCAATTTTTTGACGTTTAAACCGTATTCTCCTTCGTTTGAACGCATACAGCGCCGCCACCAGTACCAGTACGTCCTGCGTCACCACTTCCGCCAGGAGTCCCGACGGGCCCGCGAAATCAAAATAAGTACAAGGATCGCGATGGGAATGCGCCTGCTGTAGATGGTCTGGACTATGGCGGTACCAACAAGGACCTTGGTATGGGAAGAACATCCAGTGGCGAGCCAGACGAGAGGAGTATGAGCCGGTAAGTTGGCACACTTTTGTCGGTGTCGAAAGTTATTGAATCGTTCGGCGATAGAAAACGGCGAAATTCCCCGGGACTGGACGATAGTCGCAGTTCAAAGCGGCGTTGAGGAATGCAGAAGTACTCCCTTCAGTTTTATTGATTCTTGCGTGTATATTTCTACCCTTATCCAAAATATCCCTTTGAATTTCCCGATATAACAGACGATAGCAATGTTCAAAAGTACATAATATACAGAAATAAGACTTAGTTCCAAGCCTGAAATTAATAATAGTGTCAAAAGTGAGTATGTATCATGAAGCACGCGCCCCTGCCCTTCCACCGCCCGCTCTCCGCTTTCCGCCTCGTCCAGAACGTTTCGAGTTTCGTTTCATGCGACAAGCATTACAGAACCAGCGACCGTCAGGTGGGACGACAAGGCCAATGCAAGCCAAATGAAACTATCGAGTCATTAATTAGCTGATATTGCAGGACCAAGCAAGAATAAACATACCCATTCTCTTTCGCACTGCGAGTCATCGCACGCGATCATCTCTCCATAGCTAATGCCATTGCAGATACAATATCGTCTATCATCTCCGTCGCCCTCTCCATCGCCCGTATCACCTGCATCTCCTGGGATACCCGGGCCGATAGCAGTGTTGATGGGTATGATGGGTATCGTCACACCACGCGACACCGGCATTCCCGGCCCTTCCAACTGCTGCACCAAAGGGGGAGTCCAGTCTTGTGCACCAGGGATATTCTGGGGTATTGCATGCATATTGTACGTGCCAGGATGGTGGTGTGCGCCATTTGGTACAGCACCGTTCGGGTAGGGGTGCGGGAGAGAAGTGTGATGAGACGATTGCGGAACACCGTACGCGTCGCGGCGCGAATTCCCGCTGTGTCCGTTTGGGTGCATTCCATTTTGGTCGTATGGATCACCCGCGTGCGGAGTAGCACTGCGATTGCTCGCAGAAGGCCGGGAGCGTTTCGAATTAGTGGCGGAACCGGCCCCACGCGCAGTGGCTCCGTTGGCTGCACCGCGGTAGGATGAAGTTCCGTTTGTCGGTGGAAGGACTTGGGAGGTGACGGAGACGATAGATTCAGATGGGGAGGCAAGACGGTCGGTTCTGGAGAGGGCGGAAGATCAGAGTATTGTAGACATGTCGATGGGGAGATACACACTTTTTCGCTCGAGCTCGAGAGCGGGGATTGAGTTCATTCTTATCTTTCTTGGGCGACCGCATGATGTCGAGGTCGTCACGCTGCAGCACTCGCTGCCGCTTCTTTGCTGGGCTGGGGTCCGGCGCGCTCGTCAACAACGATCCATATCCACCCCGTCTTCTCCGGGTGTTCTCTGGAGGAAGAACAGGCATGAAAGATCGCGCTGAGACGTGGGGGTATGTGGTCTTTCTATCGAGGGAGGATGGGTCAAAGTTGGGGATGTGGTCGGCAAGGTTCCTAAGGTGGGCCATGTTATATTTGAGGTTGTCGGCAGCCTGGCAAGCCACGCGAATCTTGTCGTCGCCCCCAAGCTTGAGTCGGGCTGCCTCTTCAGCGATGTCAGCAAGGAGCCAGAGACGGTCTTGCTTGTCTTCCTTGTTCTCCTCGATCATGCGGGTAAGTTTGTTGATTTTAGTGGTGAGGGAGGCCATGGAGGATGAAAGGACGGCATCGAGCTCGCGGAGGTCGGCAAAGCTGCGTGAAAGCTCAAGGGGGAGGGTGTCAAGGGTGTGTGTGTACTCGGAGAGGAGAGTGAGGGTGTATGGAGTGTTATCTGCAAGGTCGACGGGGGCAGTGGTGACGGCTGAGGTGCGCGACGGCGGCATTGGGGCAGCTCGTCGTCGTACAGTGTTGTGGTCGAGGCCTAACTTGGAGGGGCCATGCAAGGATTTTGGTCGACAATCGGGGATATCCAATTTTACTCACGCTCGGACAAGATCTCGTCAAAAATCCTATTTGCACTATGGATACAACTGGCTGTGGATAGACTATACAAACTAGATAAGTTGCTAAAGTATGGATGTGCATGCAAGGATCGATGTGACCAACAATGGTGGTCGTGTTCCTTCTGAAATACCCCCTCTCAACCCGTTTCTCCTCGAGAACCCTCGTGTCCAAAGAAATTTGAGAAAGATGCTTTCACTTTCGTCTCATGAGCTTTTTGAACACGCTCGAGCTCTGGGATTGAGTGCGTGCGCGCTGTGATGGTGCACTGGACGAAGACGAGGTCAACGCAGCGTACATGGCATGTGTGTCGCGCGGCGACTGATGGAATGACATAAAGGCATGTGGTGACGTGGTCCCAGATGGGAAGAAGCCGTAGGTGGGCGAGGGAGGGACAGTGTAGGGGAAGGACGGCATGTCGATGATTTGATATGTTTGTTTCGAGTTGGCGTGCAATTTATGATGGTCGCGTTTTGAGAACGCGATGGCGAAAGAGTGCGAGGAAGAAGGATTGTGAAACTCGACTAGAGGGAACAGAGGTGTCGAGAATGGTATGGAGGAACAGAATAGGGCCTGTCTATATAGGCGCTATGCAGGTTGATAGAGTGCAAAACTGTTATGGAGTGTCAAGGAGGCTGCTGGAGAGCGCGAGGACCAAGTTCGGGTTGTCAGGATGTCTCGCGACGAGCACTTGATCGTTGTCGTCTTCATCTAAAATAACCCAGCTTAAATACGTTCCCCAGACGTTTCTCAGCGGTCGACTTGCCACCCTTCGCGAGTACAAGGGCGTTTCCTTATTTGGACGTTGCTTTGTCCGGATCTGAATTCCGTCCGCCTGATCCCCAGGCGTGGGAGGTAATATTTCCAACGTTACTGGCTGATTTGACCCGGCGAGACGGCTCAGGCATCGTGGCAAACGGTGATCAATGAGAGCCCTTAAGTTCCTGGTTGCAATCACCACTTAATCACAAGGACAAGGACATTTTTGGGATAAGATCAATGATTCTTCACCAAATTGCAATTACGTACCGTTAGGCATTTATGCTGAATAGGGTCGTCTACTGAACCGAGAGCTCGCAGTGTCAAGTAAGGCTTGAATCGATAACAGAATCTTGAAGCCTGCTTGAGGTGTTCCGGCCAAAAATCCTATCGTAGCCGTTCTTGTAACAAGCACTTTTGCTTCGAATTTGTACTTGATCCTCACAAATTACAATGTCACTTTGTGCCACAACGACCGTACGTTGTGGTTGTACTCCACATTTCTGAGAAACTCATATTTTCAAGAACACGAATTGTATTCTGGGTATACTTGTTTAAGCCGAAGGACAATAGTAGACCAGTAATTACACAAGAAACCGTTATACTACTTACCACACCTTATGCTCTATACGAGGGAGGTTTCCCGTTTCCGACCAAGGTAGACGACGATGTCGCCATGGTATCCAAAGAGTCCCGCAAATTAGAACGCGGCCCAGACCACGATCTCCTATGAACCACCGAAGATTGCTCGAACATAGAGTTCATGCTCGGCTTAAAACTACCAAGGATGACATCCTTCTGATCCGTAGTTTCACTAGCGGCTCGGGAACCTGGAGCAGGTTCCGAGAGAGTGAAAGGCTGAACGTGGATCGGTGAATGTGAACGTGATACCGAGTGTGCAGCGACCGGCTTGCCTGATAAGTTGCGATAGCAAATCAGATCGGAAACGGTCTTCAGAAAATGAAACGCACCAGTAATATCACTATAATCGATTTCTTGTATCGGGAGAAGATGACGACGACGTCGAGTACGGCGTCGTTTCCAATAAAGCATAGCCGCAATGAATGCCGCCAGACTTACGACACATCCCACAGTTATACCTACGTTTTTTCCTATGTGTCCATCCGTATTACTGGACTCCTCAGCAACCGCTGTCGGCGTAGGATGTAGAATGGTGATGCTTTGTGATTCTGAGACAGGACTGGATGTTGCGACGATCACGGGAAAGGTAGTACTGGAGGCGACTGTGTTTGACTCTGTAGCAAAGGAAGAGGAGGAGGAGGAAGAAGAAGAAAGGGAAGAAGAAAAAGAAAGAGAAGAAGAAAAAGAAATGGAAGAAGAAAAAGAAATGGAAGAAGAAAAAGAAAGAGAAGAAGAAGAAGAAGTCGTTTTCGCAATACTCGGTGATGTACCTGAGACAAGCGCCACCAATGGAGAGGATGAGCTTGAGTGTGAAGTCGTAGCTGATGTCTTCCATGACTGTGGAACTGGGTGGTGAAGTTCGAGAAAGTATGTGTACACCACATAGTCGAGGTTATAAGCGAGGTTTTGCACATCTTCAATTTCAATTAACAATGTGTGGAGCCCGGCGTCGAATGGACCTTGAGAATAAAATAAGAAATTTTGCTGTTGCTTTAGGCCTTGGGGAGGATCTTCTGGTGGTTCATGCTTTCTCGTAGTCGCAATGGAATCGAGGGTGTACCGCGCCGTGACGGAGCCAGTAGTCTCCACTGGCATTACACCATAGACAGCAATGGACGATCCTAGATAGATAAAAACCTGGCTCAGTCCTATACTCACCCATGAACAGAAAAAAATTATGAACCTGTAAAATTGAACGAAACAGAAGACCCGACCGTGTTACTCTGGTGAGTGCCATTGTGAAAGGGCAGCGATGCCGGCTTTCCTCCCTCAGAAGTGAACGAACCAGTGGAAAACATCCAGTTCTCGCTGTACACCATGGATGCATCATTATCATCGACAATGATCTGCTGTCCCGTATTCAGAAAGGCGGTCTTGACACTAACAGCCGCAAAATCCAACAACGTCCGCGTCAACCCGTCCAATTGTATCATATGCGTGCCGTCATCCAGCGTCGGTGACTGCCACCATTGACAGTAACTGCCAGCACTATCAATCGGAAAAGTCGTCTCGTATGACTCCTCTTCATCAATAGTAACTGTCATCTCCTGAGACTCTTCCAGTGGAGGCGAGCGGCCGTAGAGAGCAACTTCATTTCCTAAAATCCCAATAGAAACTTCGGGTCTTTACTTCAAGTGAACTATACACAACATACCAGTGAAAGTGATATGAATAGATCCCGGAGCGCTCCCAGACGAAGTCGAGGTATTATTAAACCATTGCGAGCCAGTTTTTCTGGTCCATCCCCCACGACGCCCGTCTTGATACACAATACTGTCCGCCAAGGCAGAATCAATGACAACAAGGACACTTTTTGACATCGCAGAGAAGAATCAAGTGCAAAGTAGCAGACACGCAGCACAAGTGATAAACATAACCCTCCCACTCGAAGGCAACCATCAGCTGAGAATCAAGAAAGCAACGATGTAGGAAGACATCTCCAACGCTGTGAGCGTCATCACATCGTGGATCGAGAGATGGGAACTGAGTCAAAGATGTATCATGGAGTTGACGAAATGATGGTACATGATTTTTGGGGTGCTGCATGTCGGGGATGACCAAAAGGCAGTGGTCGAAGATTTACGCGACGGCTGATGATGCTGACCGTGAATATCCGTTGCAAACCGACCAGTCAAAATCTTCCAGATCATTTTCAATGTTCGATATTGACCCATGGTCTTTCGGGAACTTCCAAGACAAAATATCTTGCCTGATAAATCTGAAACCTCTCGATGACCAGTAGAACACAACACTGGGCACTAAACAGTGGTTTACCTAGGATGAGTCACCATACATGCCAAAGCCATTATCGAGGTTCTAAGAGACCGGCTTTACGGTGCGGTGGCCCATCATGCTGGTCGATGGTAAAGTTGTAACGGGGAGGGTTTAATTGACCAAAGAAATTTAGCACAAAGGCTAGCTTCCTGATGATCAGACACCAGAACTCAACTTTCAAGCGCTCATCATCGGGTGAGTTTTCCCATCCCGATGATCTGCTAATCTGCGCAACGTTCAGTTATGATACTTCGCGATCATGTTATCTCAGCAAGTGGGATCACACAGTAACATTGAATAAAGACCATATATTCCCCACACTTCTATCACACTCAGTGTATCCGACTACCTAGCGTTGGATATCCTAGTACTAAAATATCAGACTGTCCTCGTCCTAGTCACCCGTCTTTTAATCAACCTCATTGATCTCGAAGCCACGGGCATTGAGCTCAAAATCCCCGATGGGATCGCCGTTATTTTGTTGATTATTTTCATTGCTCTGACTGGTGCTGATGCTTGGAGCATGGCGGATCGCCCCTCCGACAAGACCGGTGAGGAGATTGCGCACCTCCATGCGATCCTCGAATTCACGCGCATTGAAATGGTGCTTGTGGTTGGACTTGCAACCATGTTCATGGGGGCGTCCAGCACCAAAATCGGCTTCACGATGTCCTTCATGATTGTGGTGGTGGTGGCGGTCTACCTCACGTTCGAAGAGCCCATCGTCAAAGCCACGCGACAAATAACGGTGCTTGCGACCGTGCTCGTGAGCCCGTCTCGGAGCGGCGAAATCAGCAGAGGTGGATTCGTGATGGGGTTGACCATTGCGGTGGTGTCTGTGGTGATCTACCTCGTGAACATCCTCGCGCTTGCGACCGTCCTCATGGGGACGCCCAGAAGCTACGGAGAAATCGGCTCCACGGTGGCCTTGACCATGGCCGTGGTGCCTGTGGTGATCTACCTCACGTTCGAAGAGCTCGTCGTCAAATCCGCATGACCAATGACGGTGCTTGCGACCATCCTCATAGAGACGCCCAGAAGCTGCGGCGGCGATATTAGCTTCGCGCTGGCCCCGACCATGACCGTGGTGGCTGTGACGATCTAGCTCGCGTTCGAAAAGCGCGTCGTCAAGGTCACGCGATGGATGGTGGTGCTTGTGGTGGTGCCTGTGGCCTTTCTTGTGGGGTTGAGTCTTGTCAACCGCAGTCGAAGGGGACGTCGAAGCAGTGTGAGACGCTGAAGTGGTATGAGACGAAGCGGTATGAGACGAAGCGGCGTGAGACTCCGAAGCGGTATGAGACGAAGCGGTATGAGACGCCGAAGCAGTGCGAGACGCCGGATGAGACACCGAAGCAGCAGGAGACGCCGAAGCACCAGCAGCGGAAGCACCATGTGCGCCATAGGCGGTAACATCATGCTCGCCCTGACGGTGGTGGTGGTGAGCCTTGCCACCAACGGGGGTGCCCCCCCAGCACCAGTGTTCGAGGCATCGCCAGCACCTAGTTGAAACCACGAGCGGAGACAGCACTGACGGCGGACGAGTGGTGGTGCTTGTGCTGGTGGCCGCTCTTGTGCTGATGGCTCTTGCTTGCTACTGTGTTACATGAAGGCGCAGCATCGGCAGAGACAGTATCGACGGATGGGGTACCACTTCATTTTTAAAGGGATGATAAGAGGTGTTGAGAGGAAGGATCAGTCCTGCTGATAATTGGAAGTTTGGTCTTGGAGTGGTACTCAGAACGTGCTAAGGACTGGAGAATCGAGAACCACCAGGTGAGGCTTCTTATACCATGAGCTATGAGATATCCACGTTTCGAGGCAACAGGCGCCGTTTGTCATGGCTGGGGAGATCAACAAATGTTCGTGTGGTACACTTGACATCTGTACGTATGATGCGAGCTTGGCTGTAACGTGAAATCCAATCCGATGAGACCTCGGGCTGATGAACTCGTCTAATATCAACGTGATTTGGTCCTTTAATTTCGCCTATTCTGACAATTCAAAGCGTGGTTTTCAAGGCTATTGCCAAGTCAAAGAGGACTGAACATACGTATTGGTACAATTATCGTCATTCTCATGGGTTTAACCAGCATTGTCAAACAGCCCCGAGTCAATCATTGCTTAATTTTTGTTGCGTGATCACGCGCTTGGAAATTGATAGACCTCAATCATGATGAAACGATGGACCCAGGTGCTGACCTATGCTGAAATAATTGATGTTCTGTTAACGACGAACGACAACATCCGCCCAGCCATGCGTGATTATCGTCAGAGAATAGATTTCTCATGGGTTGAACCAGCATTGTCAAACAGCCCCGAGTCAATTATTGCTTAATCTTTTGTTGCGTGACCACGCGCTTGGAAATGATGGACCTCAATCGATGATAAGACGATGGACCCAGGTGCTGACCTGTACTGAAATAGTTGATGTTCTGCCAACGACGAACGACAGCATCCGCCCCAGATCTCAATCGTTGTGCTATGTCTATCGTGCATTAGACTTTTTTCCTAACGAGAACAAATAAAGGAACAAAACCTACATTAACCATTAGCCTCTTGCCGGAAAACATTTGCAACCACGTCATCGCTAGATTTCGTTACTATCGTTTGTAGCACCGGGCGGAATCGCGATCAAAGAACTTGCAAGAACATGAACGCGGCATTGAATCACGCCATGACACGACCACTCGACGTCCTGTTAAGTCCGAGCCAGAATCGCTTCTCTACATCAAGAACATAATCATTGCAGATACGAGCATGGTCCACATAGACTTCTTCAGGCTCCTAGGCGAGTTCGACCTACTATGGATCAAATCAAAATCAGTGCTAGACTTGGGAAGTTCCCTTCCTGACACGCCAAGCACAGATACTGCTCACGGCAGCCGCTACCCCGGATGTTTAGCTGTGTCAAAGAGCGAGACATACGAAACAGGGGTCATGCACCTGATTGAGAAAGCTGGAGAAGACTTTTTTAAGTTTCGATTCAACAGGAATGTAATGATCACCCTTTTATACTGAGGACCGTTTTCCAAGAATCTCGAAGTCAACAATACAGGAAGCAATTTGAATGTCAACAAGAATTTCAATTTGCACTAGAGATCGTCAAAAGGGTCATCGTCATCATCAACACAATCTAAGTAATCCTACAGAAGCTGTGAGGTCTCAAAGAGAGATTTGAAGCAGTAGATTTACTTTTAGATCAACATCTGAAGCATCCACACTCATCGCCATTAATTTCTCAGTCTGTCTCTCGATTTTTTCCTCGTCATTCGGCACTGGCTCCGACTCAGGAGGCTTCTGAGATCCATATGCTAGCACCCAAAATTTTCTGATAAAGACTTGGAAGTGGACTCACAATCAGATCGACTTTTGCTGCATTCGGACTCATCGTCGTAGATATTTCGGATTTTTCCTCATCTTTCTCCAACTCAGTAACTCCCTGGTACCCATGTGATAGCGTCCAGAAATTACGGCAAAGACTTGGAAAAGACAACTTACAATGAGATCAGCATCTGGTGCATCCATACCCATGATCATAGGGGTTTCAGTCTTCTCCTGATCGTTCTGCACTGACTCCAAGTCCTTAGCCTCCTGGATCCACATGATAGCATTCATACAAGTCTGACAAAGACCTGGAAAAGTGGGCCTACTTTCAGACCAACATCTGTTGTATCTTCATTTATCACCGCAGATTTCTCAATTTCTTCCTGATCTATCGGCACCAGATCTGACTCCTTTCCTTCCTGGTTTTACATTACAACGTTCAGATATCTTGATTTAAAAAAAAAATTTGGCAAAGTGGACTTACTTCCACTTTCAGACCAACATCTGCTGCATGGTCGTTTATCGTTATAGATTTTTGTGTTTCTTCTTGATCTTTCGGTACTGACTTTGATTCCTTGGCCTCCTGGATCCACACGGTAGTATTTAATTTTTCTATGCCGAAGACTCAGAGAGAGTGGACTTACGATCAGACCATTATCTGTGACATCGACGTCCATAAATGGTTTCTCGTTGGTTTCCTGATCTTTCGGCATTGACTCTGACTTCGTCGTAGCCTCATCGGTCACACAAGGGGGTGTTGATGAATTTTCGACAAGGACTGGAGGAGCAAGTTCATCTGCAGCATCTACGCTCACAGCCATAGTTTTCCCTTCTTCCTGATCTTGTGCTACTGACTCTGACTTCTTAATGTCCTAGTTTACACACGGTAGTATTGAGTACATTTTGATGATGACTTCCAAGGGTCGACTGACATTCAAATCAACATTTGCAGCATCAGCACTGACAACCATCGGTTTCTCCTTCGCTTCCTGGTCTTGTAGTACTGGCTCCGACATCGTAGACTCCTGTAACACACATGGTAGCGACGAGAAATGTAGGGCTTGCAGGGTAAACCTACATTCAAGTCAACATCTGCAACCTCCATACGCATAGCCATCAGTTTCTCATTATTTTCCTGATCTTGCGGGACTAATTGCTCGACTGATTTCAACTCATTGGTTCTCTGAGGCTCACGTGGTAATGTCGAAAATTTCCTGACAATGCTTGCATTCGGTGGTGGAGTCAGCGTGAAGAACCCCACGCCGTGTTCGCGAACAGGCGTCATTGGGGCCATGGGGGCCATGTTTTGCTCGCCTTGGGAGAGTTGGGAGCCCACATCGGATACTTTGGCATTCTCTGGCTCTGGCTCTACCTGAGCGGAACCTGAAGCCGTGTGGGGCTTCTTAGGCTCGCTTTCGGAGAGTTGGGAGTCCACATCGGTCAATGCTTTGGCATTCTCTGGCCCTGACTCTACCTGAGCGGAACCTGCAGCCATGGGAGGCTTGTTTGGCTCGCCTTGGGAGAGTTGTGAGTCCACATAGGTCAATACTTTGGTAGTCTCTGGTTCTGACTCTACCTGAGCGGAATCTGAAGCAGGTGGGGTTGAGGGTGTGGTTTGCTTTTGAGATGGCCCGATTTCCCGTGGAGGGGACGGCGAGACCTCGATTATTGGGCGGCGAGGGGGAGGAGAAGCGACGCAGGGCGGAGATGGTGAGCGAACTTGTGCAGATAATGACTCGGTAGACAGATTCTTCGGATCATTTGGCTCCGTCGAAGTAGGCGTAGGAGAAAACCTCGAAAATGGCGGATCGTGGCTAACCTTCCTTACTTTACGAGGCTGGTTCGTCGACAGCTCAAGTACATCAACGTCGGCGTTCAAGGTCTCTGACGTTGGCTGACTCTCGCTCATCCTGCGTTCTTCTTTCGACCGTTCAAGGAGTTCCTGTTTCGCCTTGGCCCAGTCTCTCTCAGGCACAGGAGGCAGCAGGGCGCCTTTATTGGCCTGCGCGTCGGCTCCATCGTTCCCTCTATCGCCACTGTGGCCTTTCACATATTCCATGCGCACAGGTTGTCCTACAAGAGCTCGGGCTTCCAGGAGAGCAGACACATAAACGATGATATCCACGTTCTTCACAGGATGACCCATAGACGTTCGGAAGTTGTTACGTTTCCATATTGGTAGCCACTGACGGAAACCTGATCCATATAAGGTGAATTGAAACACGTAAGGTAACGATGTTCACACATTTAATGCAATATTGAGAATCTGTCTTGATAAGCAATGGTCTCTTGCTTTTTGGGGTCGTTTCAAGCATGCGCACAATCGCCTATGTGTATACGTGGTCAGTCATCAGTCTGAATCTTCATCTCGTAAGAAGCACGGACAATGAGCTCTGCCCTGTTGTTCGTTTGATCTCCAGGACAGCGTTCTGCTATGTTACTGAACACAATCAGAACGAAACCACATTAAAATAGACAGTTCCTTACCGTGGATCATCCTCCCCCCACCACACACCCACACCTGCGATCGAATCCGCCTGACCATTCCCCTTACAAGCTCCATCACAATACACTACATCATGATCGAATTCGTCTGCTACAACCCTTGACAACGCACGTTTCTTCCCTTTTGAATTCACAACAGAAGAACTAGATGTCGAAGGAGCAGAGGACCCATGGTCTTTAGGCAGAGTCCCGGAAGCGAAAGCTTCAGCATCTGCTGCATTCGCAAAGCTCTTGTACTTGGCTCCAGGATATCCTTTTGTTTGTTTCTCACATTCTGCCCTTTATCCGCATTTTCAGAAAGTTTTATCCAATTTGGAGCACGGGGAACTCCTCACCATGTCAAGAAGACACCATTTTGATGGCCGTTCTGAACAGCATAGAATTTCTTGCCTTTGGAGGCTTTTGGCATGTCCACTGGTCTTCGTGGGAGTCGTGAAGCGGAGAACTGGAGATCGGGACGATAACGATGGATCCGGATGAGCCTCCGCAGGAAGGAATTAAATAAGGAGCGTGCCAGGTTGGTGGTTCGAAAGGCAAAAATGCCGTCACGTGTTGTGACTGAGTCGCGTTGAGCTCGAGCCTGGAGACAATTTCCAGAGTCGACAATGTATACTTAGAAGTGCGTGCGGGAGAAATCATGGACTAGATTGCTGTAAATATATATTACGGATGCGCGACAAAGTATAAGAAATATTTTCACTGTGTCAACACCGTAATAGTTATTGCTTGACTACTTGACCAACCGTTCTCCTTTTAAAGAAACAAGATCATATCAAACTCTTGGAAGAACATTTTGCAGCATACGTACATTTTTTCTCCTTCCATTAGAATTTCCAATAGATCCAAGATGAAATGCCAGCCTGATCCACAAATCAAAAATTGATCTCGATGACCTCGCAGGATCTCGCCAAGAAATTATTCCTGCTGTTGTCGAGAATAAAACGAGAGGTTCTGCTCGACGCGCATGGGTCCCAACAAATGGTCGTTTCGATGGGATGATGAACAATCAAAGGATAAATCCGAATTCCGACAAGGCTTGGTTCCATACGGTCACGGCGGATGTGTTGAGCAGATATGGCGTCCAGTCCGACGGAACTCTTTCTCCCTCCGACCTTCCCGTATCCCATCAAGGTCATATCCATAGACGCACAGCCCGCCACCAGCATCCAGCGTGGTACGCGACTCCTAGGCTATTCCTTCGTTCATCTCTCCACTGTTGCCGATACAAAGCCAGAGACCCGTTTCGGCACATGGGACTCGGCCATTGATGGCACTCTCGAAAAATGGAATGTCAAAATAGGTGATGTAATATCCCAGCACAGGGCAAAAGAGCGACCTGTCGTTGTCGTCGCTGAGCCATGCAAGCACGGCATGCAACTCAGCGGGATGTGTGTTCTGTGCGGAAAGGACATGACAAAGTAAGCTGATCATTCCCCGCCCAGTCGCAAAATAGTGCTAAAAATGCGAACTTGTAGCACCGACTACACAGGCTTTTCAGATGCATCTCGTGCTTCTATACAGATGACCCATTCCGCATTTGGACCTACGGTGTCTCTTGAAGAGGCCCAGCGGATTGAACGCGAGACAGCAGAAAACCTGTTAAAGGCGCGCAAACTCTCTCTTATCGTCGACCTCGACCAGACGATTGTCCACGCCACAGTCGACCCGACCGTCGGCGAATGGATCGCAGAAGGCGAAGGATGGGAGGCGCGACAGGCAAGCAAGGCTTCGACGAGCAGGGCCGCGCCGGAGGATTCCGATAACACTTCCTCTGATTCTGACGACGAGTGTAACCCTAATTGGGAGGCCCTCAAGGACGTCAAAAAGTTCCGGCTTGGTCCCGAGTCCTTTGGGCCGCCTTCTCGGTTCTCACAGAAAGGAAAGGGCAAAAATAAGGCGATCGAGAATGAAGGCTGCATGTATTACATCAAACCGAGGTGAGAACACTAGCGAGCCATCTTGACGTGCTGACGATCTTGTAGGCCTGGTTGGGAAGAGTTTCTGCAAGAAACAGCCAAGATGTATGAGATGCACGTTTACACTATGGGTACCCGAGCATACGCAGAGGAAGTCTGCGCCGCGATAGATCCAGACGGTAAAATATTTGGTGGCCGTCTGCTGAGTCGAGATGAAAGCGGAAGTGAGTTCCGTCTCCTGATCATGGCACTATTACTGACTCTATTCAAGGCTTGACTCAGAAGAGCCTACAAAGGTTATTCCCATGTGATACTTCCATGGTGGTCATCATCGATGATCGTGCAGATGTCTGGGAATGGAGTCCGAATCTTGTTAAAGTTGTACCTTGTGAGAATGTTCCGTGTTTCATTGCTACGACTAACGTAGATTCTAGATGACTTTTTCGTCGGTATTGGCGATATTAATTCGACATTTCTACCAAAATTGGAGCCTTTGGCTCCCGTGATTCCGTCTCCCACTACTGTGAAAGCGCCACCCCCACCTGGTCCGGAGGGTCCCATAGATGTCGCTCAGGACACCGCGTCCGCAGCTACCCCCTTGGTGGTACCAGAGCCTGCTCCGCCTTCCGAAGACGACAATGCCGAACTTGCCAAGACCGTGCTAGTGACGCAAAACAATTTGGCTTTAGAAGCCCAACTCGAAGAACGACCTCTGGCGAAGAAACAAGAAGCGCTTTCCGAGGGTGAGGCACCGCATCAGCATCATCAACATCACCACCACCATCATCATCATCATCATCACGACGATGAAACTGTAAATGAGGAGCCTGCACCGAAAGAAGAAGAGTCAGCAACACCAAAGCCTGAAAGGAAAGCTTTATTGAAAAACGATGATATTGAGCTGGAGCGTGTCTCGAAGGTATGTGTAAATCTCGAAATGATGGCAATGACTCGACAGGTTTTAGATACTGCACGAAGTGCACAACCGCTTCTTTAGTTCTTATGACTTGTCCAAGGGTCATGGCAAGAAACGCGAAAAGGCACCATATGACGTCACGGTACGTTGATCACTTGGAGGATAAGACGTTTCTTTGACGAATTTACAGAGAATTATCCCTCGGCTACGATCTGAAGTTTTAGAAGGCGTACATATCCTGTTTTCAAGTGTGATACCCCTCGATACTCGTCCGGAATCCACAGAGATCTGGAAGCTGGCGCACATGTTTGGTGCGCGGTGTTCTACAGAGCTCAAGCCTGATATCACACACGTCGTTGCAGCAAAGGTAAGTTTCAGTCGTCAAAGTAAGATATAAAGTCAAACCCTTGAACAGCGTGGAACGGTGAAAGTGGACATGGCTCGGAAGCGTGGCGGGATCAAGATCGTGTGGCTGGCATGGTTCAACGACTCGATTGCGACGTGGAAGCGTCAGGACGAGACGTCGTATCTCTTGGAAGAGCCACACGCACCAGGACACACGAACTCGAGCCCTATAAACGAGCCGCAGCAGATTTCTTCGGATCCTGAGCCAGATGCGGATGACTGGGACGAGGAGGTTATACCGGAGGCGAAGGATCCAGGTGCGTTGGAGCTGAGCGCGATAAATTGGGACGACATTAACAATGAGGTGGATGCGTTTTTGAACGAGTCTGATGACGAGGACGATGCGCGCAGTGATGGGAGTGGGATGAGGAGTGATTTGGCATCGGAAGACGAGGATGGGGTCAGTGACGTGAGGTGAGCCAATAATCCGTTCTGGGTGTCCTCAAGCCGTGGTGCTGAGAATATCGTTCGTGTAGTGCGACCAACACGCCGAGGATAGTGAGGAAGCGAATGAGAAGTGTAACGCCTTCTGATAGTGGGAGTGTGAATGGGACAGGGAAGAAGGATGAGGACGATGTTCTTCGGTCGCCGCTTGCTAAGCGGAAAAAGGTGGCTGCGGAGCGCACTGGGTTCTCGAGGTTGAAAGACTCGATCTCTGCGGATGATTTGGCGGGAGACAAGGCAAAGGCTGGTTCGCTGGCCAAGGTTGTTGATGTTGAAATGGGAGACGAGAATGACGAGGACGATGAGGGTGAAGATGAAGAGGACGAAGAGGATGATTTTCTGGCGAGGGAACTGGAGGAGGAGTTGGGATGATGGGTCTTTTTACTATTCGTTATCCTTTGTATAGTTGTATTCTTATGTATTTTCGTTTGGAAAAAAAAGTTTTATAACGCCGATCTCGAAGGATTGACAGAGTCACTATGAAAAACATCCAGTCCCAGTAACCCCCTTTATTAATACAGTCTGCACAAGATTAGTTTGATAGCGAGGCAAGAGCGAGGTACGCACCCCAAAAAAAAGCTACATGGTATCGGAATTAGGGGTATCGTATGCCTGCGGCGGCCTCTACGCGCAAGACCTCTGCGCGGAGTGCGTCGCGGCCCTGTTCGAGCCAGTGGACGTACTCGACGGCGCGAAAGAGGACGCCGCTCTTTCCCTTTGTCTGGCCCTTTCCGCGGAGGCCGCTGCCTTTTGGGCGGCCGCGTGTGGGCATGCCGATCTCGTGCTTTGAGCCTGCGGGCGCGAGGAGGGAGATGAGCTGTGCGTAGCCGTCGCGGATTGCGTTGCGGCGCTTTTGCTCGGACATGATGTGGTTGAGGCGTTTCTGGGGCGAGGAGAGGAGGGGGCGTGAGCGTGCAGGGGGTTTCTCGTCTGGGACGGGGACGGGTGCTGGGGATGGCTCTGGATAGGGGAAGTCGTATTGTTCGAGTGCGCCAAAGTTGTCGAGGAAGAACTGGAGGTCGAGGGTCTCGTCTGGGGAAAAGAGGTCGGCCGAGGACGGGAGGGGCGGGGGGTTGGGGAAGAGGGCCGAGAGGGCGGGGTCAAAGGCAAAGTCAAAGTCGGACATTGAGGAAGTTACGTCAGCAGAGAGTGAAGATTATGACGGACAACGCAATCGACACACAGCAGCTGCAGGGAGATCTGATCGCGCCGGGCCCGCCGCCGCCGCCGCCCGAGAATGGCCGCAAGGGTCCGTTTCCCGCCGCTGACCCGGGCGACGCTGACCGATCTCCAGCAAAGACGCCGTCCGTGCGCCGCGCCTGTGTCGCCTGCCACGCCGGCAAGACCCGGTGCAGCGAGCATCTCCCGTGCCAGGTCCGTGCCCTCCGTCCCGCCGCTGCCTGCCCGCTCACCCCCGCCAGAGCTGCATCAAGCGCGGCCTCGCTGCAACCTGCGCCTACCCCGACCCCGACCCCGACACCCCCGTCCAGCCATTCGCCCCGCCCCCCGTCTACGCCGCCCTCCACCAGCAGTACTACAGCGACTACAACGGCGCATACACCGGCGCATCCACCTCCACCTTCCGCACTGCCAAGCGCCCACGCACCCTCACCGACCAAGAGGCCGCCGCAATCCGCAACTACACCCGCGGCGACTTTTTCATCGGCAACAACGCCCCCGTCCGCATCGACACCCGCCTCCCCGTCCGACTCACCCTCGGCGACGCTGACCAGGTCCACTTTACCATTGGAGAGGCCCTGTGATCCCCCTTATGTACTCTGTAGCTATTTGATTGCCGATCCAAACACGTAGTAGTCAATTTCCATCATGGACACGGACATGCTCCGTCTCTACCAGATCGTCCACGAGCTCAGCGAGCAGCTCGCACACAACCAAAAGTTTGCGGCGTCCCTCCAGGCCCAGTCTGCCACCCTCAAGGTCAGCGCTCGCCTGTCATTGCCACTCGACTCACCCTGTCCTAGGCAGAGGCTGCACATGCCGTCTCTGGTTTCGCGCTGCGCAGGTTCAACACCGACCTCGCCAAAGGTCCGTCTCGCTGCCCCGTCCCTACGTCTCTTGACGCGTCCTGCAGAATCCTTTGAATCCGAGCTCGAGCGTCTCTGTGCCAAAACCGTCATTGAAAACCAGCTCTTGCTCCACGAAAACAAGCAGCAGAGTCTCTTGCTCAAGGAATACGAATCAACCATGGAAACCATCATGTCCAAATTCCGCGTCCACGCTGTACGTTGCCAGTTCCTCCACAGTCCCATGCCAACCCTTGTCCCAGCTCGCAGCCCAGCGCCACGAACTCACCCTCACGCGCCACTACGAAACCCTGCTGCAGGCACGCGAAACACAGTCAATGTCCTCTGACCTCCTCTCCTCCACAGAAATGGCCCAGGTCCTCTGCCGCCTCTCCCACCACCTCCGCGGCCTCCTCCGCTCCATGGCCGGCGACGACCCCATCTACCACCAAGACCCCGACTCTGCCGTCTCGTCCGCCGAACTCGACCGTCTCCTCTCCGCCCTCGACGACACACGCCCCGACTGGGCCCTCGACCGCGAGATCGAGATTGCACGCCTCGAAAAAGAAAACACAGAGCTCAGGAGACTCCTCAACATCGACGAAGCGAGCCTCGACGCGTCTGGCATCGTCCTCGATCCAGTACGCGACGACCCCGCGCGGTTCTCCAAGATCGTGCCAAAGCGCATCCAGGACGGCGGCGACCCGAGAATCCGCCCCGGGTTCTGGGACGACCCGCCGCCCCCGCCGCCGCCCCCGCTCCAGCTGCCCGCGCAACAGGATATCCCCATTGCCCAGGGGTACCTCCAGGGCCCCGGACCAGGACCCGGCGCCGGCGCCGCACTCCAGCGCGCGCTCGATCTGCAGCCTGGTATGCGGATGGGCACCAGAGGCCAGGGGAGGAGGTCGGGCATTATTGGGAGGGGCGTCAGGAGGGGTGCGCTCGGCGGTGTGCCTATGGACGGGTGGCAGCCTCCGTCGCCGGGCCCGTGGCAGGGTCCCGGTGGTCCTGCTATGGATTTGATGAGATGATTTGTAGTACAAATTTTTTTTAATCACTACGTTCATGTTGGCGCATCTCCCGCCCGAGTTGTATGGTTGTATCCTCGATTACGTGGCGGACCAGCAGACTGTGCTGGCGTTGACGAGGTGTCTGCCGTACGCGGGGATCCCAGTCGACCGACTCTTTCGTTCGATATGCATCAGACAGCCAGAGACGGTGCCTAAACTCTACCGCCGCATTCGAGCACACAATCTTTCTGACGCCGCGCACTTGGTCTACCATTTGTCCGTCGAGACGTGGCACGTCGACGCAGACGTCCTCACTAATCTCCTTTGTCTCCTTCCAAACTTGCGCTCTCTAATCGTATGGATCGGCCCAGACAATTTCTCTCCTGAACACCTCGAGGAGATGTTCAAGCCTCCAATGCCCAATTTGGAGTACTTGTCCTTGAGGTTCAGACCCTAGTAAGTCCCAAGTCCCACCCTCTTTCGATTTCCTGACCCCTTGGAGGGTAGTGTCAAAAAAGCTACATACTACCAATTCCACAAAGTACGCAAAACCCAGTCAACATCTGAAACGAAATAACCAAACCCAAAGCGCGTAAACAGGGCTCCTACTTTGACTCGACACTACTCGCGCTCTCAGCCTGGCCAGCATCCCACAAAGGTCTACCCGCGCTGTCCATCGTGCAAGACACACTCGACTCGTCCCCGTCCCCTGTCGCCGTCCCGCACTTTGCCCAACCAATCGTCTTCTTCCGACTCGACGTCCACCTCTCCCTGCTCCTCCACTCGCCGCTCTCCCACGCATCTCTCACATCGCTCAGAATCCGCATCCCCGCACGCCCGATCGTCCGCCCGCTCACAGCAGCACACGCATCTCCTTCCCCGCGCCCACGCCCGCCCGCGCGCCTAACGTTCCTCGACATATCAACATGCAGCGTCCCCGAACCCGACATCGACAAACTCCTCACGCACTTCCCGTGTCTCGCCCATCTTGTCTTGGACGCGTGCACGGGGCTCCTCAGGCCTGGGTCCCCACAGGCTCTTGGGTCCGACCTTGCTTGGTGGACGGCGCTTGGGAGGCGGATCGTGTTGGCTGGCGTGCGGAAAGCTAGGGAGCGCGAGAAGGCGCTCAAGACGTGGTGCGAGGAGGAATTACGCGGGGGTGCAGGGGCAGGGGCAGGGGGTGCATGGGGAGGGGCAGGGGCAGGGGGTGCAGGGGGAGGGGGACAGGGTGAAGGTGAGGCGGAGAGGGAGGGGGAGAGGAGGGTAAGCGAGAGACGCGCGAAACGCGGGAGACGCGGGCTAGCGAGTGCGACTATTACGTTGCGGGACACGAACCCACCACCAGACCCGCCGCGCGCTGGACCGCCTGTAAAGAACGTCCCCTCTTCTGATTCCCCGGGGTCGCCTATGCCGATGCCTCTGCCGCCGCCGCCGCCAAAAGTCCACGTCGTACCACCGCTCCCCGTTCTCAGATCTCTAGCGCTGTCTCCGGCACCGCCGGTGGCGGGGGTACGCGGGTTGGTCAAGGACGCGTTCGAGAGAGGGTGGTATGATGGGCTCAGGGTTTTATGGGAGGTTCGAGCGAGGATGGGCACGACGTTTTTTCGTGAGCGGGCAGAGGGCGTGCGTGTGCATGTGCGGAAAGCGAGGTTTTTTGCGTTTAGAGAGGGTGGGAACGGAGAAGGGGGAGAGGGGTTTGAGGGGTTAAGTGAGGTGGGTGGTTTGGATGGGGAGGAAGAGGGTGTTTTTGTTCGCGATGGGAAGGAGGGTTGTTTGCCTCTTCCTCCTCCTGTTCTTTGTTTTGGTGGAGATGATGTTGATGCGGGTGTTCATGCGCCTGGGTGTGGGCATTTGGTTGGACGTGAAGCGGGTATGGAGAGTTTAGGATAGATTGATGAGTGTGATTGAGAATTTGAGCGCTGGATGAGAAATGGGCAACTGGTATTGCTTAATCCATGACTGTCACTGCAAGTTGGGCCAAAGAAACGTGTTATGCTATTTCAGTGCACATGTTTCTAAATAAAAAAAAGGGCTTCAACGGAAAAGGGAAAATCAAGGCAGTACAGTGACAGAGTGCGTCATCTTTAGATTTTGTCCCCCAGAATCTATAGCTCCCAAATGAAGATCCGAGCCATGGCTGGTGTTGAGACGAGTCCAAAAAGTGTATTGGTGTCATGAAAGGAAAGGCTGTTTATACGAGGCACTGCTGGTCAGAACCTGCTCCTGGTGTGAAAAGGATCAATTAAACTTGTCTTTGTGAAAAAAAGACACTTTCTTCTTTCTTTCAAGAGTTTTTTTTTTTTTTTGAAATGGCCTAGCTTGTTTCTTTTTTTAGTATTTCCCAAGAGGACAGTGTTAGTGCCAGTGAGTGAAGTGTTTCCTAATGACACAAGCTCTGATAGAATGGCCACACGACCGGTTCCAGAAGCTGTTTTTCAGCTGGAAAAGAAAAACAAAGGAAAAGGAAAAGTGTCATCCCATCTCCTTGTCAACATTCTGCCTTGGAAAAAGCGATTTTGCACTATATGAACATGTGCGCCCAAAAACGGCATAACACGTTTCTTCCTCCCAATTTCCCAACGGAGAAAACATTGACCATTTGCAGTATGTACCAGCAGAACGAGGGTAGTATTGCTTAATCCACAGAAAAAAGACCCACGACTGTCGGACCGAACATCTTTTGAGATTTCGTCCCCCAGAATTTATTGCTCCCGGATGAAGGATCAGAAAAAGAATGCCAGAATGTCGTTGAGATGTTCTGCCTGCCCCTTTTGATGAGCTAATTATAGTCTCGAGAGTAGACATAAGGAGACATTGCTAAATGGTTGATATTTTTGGTGATTTGCTGGCCGGCGGTGGATCCAGGACGGTTGTATCGTCCATGCGAGGCTTTGATGGAATTTTGATGAAAGTGGATATATTTGGCGTACATAAACAGTGACGGCTCCAGCGAGATGGAAGAGAAAGGCATCCGGGGCTTGACGGCAGGGTAAGAGACGAAAATGCTCGAATGTGAAAAAGTAATGTGAGAGTCAGACAGAGCTACATCACAGGTCATGAAGTATTGCATCGTGAGTGAAAGACGAGTTTCTGGTGCCGAGCGCTCAAAGGCACGTGGTTCGATGCAGTAGAGATGTTCGATGAAATGTGGCTCAGGACACTTGACTACCACCAATCGCAAATGCCACTTTGTCCTAGAATCTTTGCAATATGCTAAATATGACCTTGAGCTGAGGGTACCTTGTCTATTTTGATATCGAACGTGCGAAGGGGTACTCTCTGTGCATGTTAAGTTTGTAGCGTGTTCTACCTCATGTACAGCAAATGACAAGTGGCTCATGGTGTGGAACAGAATACATATGGACGCCAAAGACGCCTGACCAATGTCGAAGCCAAGGGTTGGGCAAAATTCGGCCAGTGTTCGGAGCAATCCCCTCTTTGCAGGATCGCATGACGAGTTTTCTGGCTTCGATCCGGCATTCAAAAGTGTTAAGCAAACTGGACATATCCGCCTCTGCTGTATTTTGGCACAGTGAGGAGGAACGTTATAGCGTGAATCCGGGCACCTGGTTCATCCGCATGTTTATTTGGAGCGGAAACGTGACGGAGGGATCAGTGGTGGCTGTGCATACCTCGACAATTCGACCGGTGCACAGCCACAATGGATTTCCACTCCATGAGTGATGGCTAAATGTGATGGCTAAAGTATACACACTATCAATGGACGAGGAGGGAGGATGTTCAAGAAATATGAATACACAAAAAGCGCTGGTGTGAATTATAGAACTGGTGAGAAAGCCGCAAGTTGATAAGCTTACATTAGGGAGATGACTTCACAAAAAGACTAAGTCTTATCAAAAAAGAATCATTGAAAGGTTCCCAGGGAGGTCTCACTCTCAGAGTAGTGTACGAAATGAAAACGATAAATAGCTTGTACGATGGCGAGCACTACTCCGAAGATCGACAATTAGGTTCCTTAAGTGCAAGTGAGAGTACAAGTAGCGCGGGCAGAATGCGAGGCCGTTTGCACTACTGCTTTCGACACGGCATCTGCCAATGACAATGGCACCATGTCAAGAACGGTTTCAGGTCGCACATGGGGACGCACAGGAGGTGCCGTGGGGTGTGTGTGCCGCAAAGGCCTTCAAAAAAGCTCCCTACATCGACCTCAGAATATCCTGTCTGTGACACACAATGCGTACTACCTACTACCACGGACTCGAGCCTGAACGTAAGTCTCAAGACAACAAGCCACGGGCAAGGATATGTATCGATATGTAATATTGTGACGTCAGATAATAAGTCAATCAGTCTTATCAAATCCATCACATTCTCGAACCTCTTAGAAACTCATTAATGACAACCTACAATGCACCTTCTTCCTCAACACCTCACACGGCGCCCACGTCTAAGCCCACAGCTATCTCTCGCTTTAAACAGTTCGCAGGAGACCGCCTGGGAATCAAAACCCAGCCCAAAATTGTCTTTCCACCTCCTTCATGGCAAATCAACGACGTTTCAAATCCCTATATAGCAACAGACGCAGCAAACGCGCAGAATGACTCTGGGGCTACAGCTGAACCTCAAGAGGACATTCCGGAGCCAAAGACATTCGCGCTCAAGATCCGGCAGATGATAGAGTCTCTGCCAACAAGCGTGACTGCTGCCATCGGAATGGGTCCTCCAGAGCAAGGCCCGAGCCATGCGAGCCAAGACGGCACTAGCACTAGCACCAGCATTGCACCTCCTATTGATGGGAGAGGCCCGCCGATTCCGGAGAACGTGGATGCTAAGACGATGAGGCTCTTATCCTCAGAGAACGTGATGAATGGCGACGACTCGGGCGTTCCGGTGCCAAGTCGTGGAGCACGCCGACAGAGCGTCTGGTCTGCTTTAGAAGGTATGGACCCTGGGCTCGCACACGAAACGAGAGAACAGATCTATGGACCGCCTCCGATGCATCCAGATTCGGGTACACGACATGCCGAGAAGGCCGTGATGTTGTATTCCCCACTTGAGCCCGCAGCAGACTCGGAGGTCGAGATTGCAGAGTCTAGGGAGGTAACCAATGTTGATCAAGGAACTCATGTACCGCTTCCCGCAACAATGGAAACACAATGGGTACCTTCAACGACTAAAATTTCGGTGCTTACTACTTGGTGGGGATACAGGTTATACCTTCCTCCACCTGTAATGGCGACTCTTAGCTCGGGTCAGATAAAGGCCACTCAACGCGCGGCAATGATCACAACAGCCCTTACGTGGTTTCTGAAGAAGGTACCGACGATGGTGATTCCCGCGCCGATGATGCCGACTGTCAAAGTTCTTCGGCGTTTGTCACCCCTCCTCAGCTATATCGGTGTATTCATAGCATGGAGCTGGACGAGAATATCCGCGTGCGACAAAGGTACGGTCATTTCATCTTTTGACCTCTTTCGTCTCTTGTCTCTCATAGAAAACAAACTTTATTTCGGATCTCCGCCCGTTCCACATTGTTCGTGATATTTATTATTTTCAGGAAACGGCGTGGTCCTGTCTGCCACTTGGCTGTTACCTGTCGCACTAATACCTATGGCATGGGACGCGGGTGACATATACGGTCCGCCTATCCGGCCGCCTAGTACGCCACCTGAATTAAGTCTTGGACGGATGGATCATGCGGCTTCTGGCTCTGAGAACGCAAAGGGACCAGGGAAGAAATCGAAGAGGTAGGTCTCGGATGAGACTTTACAAGTATGGTGTACTCACACTTTTTTTCCCCCTTGCTTCTTTCACGCTCAAATCGCTTAAAGTTTCTTCAGCCGTTTTGGACTTTCATAAGGACTGAAGAAATCATGCAGCAATCATTTACAAAGAAGCATGTATGGACACGCTTGAAATTTTCTTCCCTCGGCACGATAACGACAGGTGTTTTGCGCATATGTCAATGTAACATGTACAGATCCTTCCAAAACTTTTCCTGTATTCGAGCTGGTGTCGATATTGACATTATGCATGTCGTGCAGTCACTCGCGTATTGTCTCGCTCAAGCTTGCTGCGAGATCGTTTCAAATTTAATGATGTGAGCTTTACTAGCATGAAGCATTTATGTTGGTCAATTGTGTCCGATCCTCGGTCTCGTTGAAGTTGAACCACTGAGATTGTCGGAATTCAGATTAGCACGAAGGCCGGACTATCGGTTTTTTGTCACTATGATGGGTTCTATTGTTTTTTCTCTCTTTCCCTGATTACTTCTTTCACGGTCAATTCCCTTGAATATTCTTCTGCCGTTCTGGATCTTCACAGGCTCCGAGCGAAAGGTTAAACATACTAAGCATGTATGTACACCCTCAGAATGATTTTTCCCTCTCACCACACCTCAACTCTAAATCTAAATGGCCTGCGCACCACAGTTTATATGACTCTCTCTTCAACCGCCGTTATTCTCAATGAGAATGGGGTTTACAATTTACAGGCTAGCGCATCGCCTCGTCCTCGCTGATGTTGAACGTTTGAACTCTCCTTTTACTCTAGCATGGACGCCTTGTACGTATCCACCATCGCGACCGATCATCCATAGCCAATCACATTGGGTCTCGCTTCATGCCATTGCCGACGGCCAATCGGCGCTGGACCTTTGCATACTTTGTCAACTCTATTTTCTTCCAGAACACTCTCCCAGGACATGGTACATACGTGTGTAACGCCGTCTCGTAAGTAATGATCATAGACTTGCAATTGGACCGCCGGACCGGCTACGGTTCACGGTGCGAGTGCCAATTGGGCAAGTAATTTATAGGATGGAAAGGATACGCAACTAGCTTAGGGCACAATCGGGAATTCTGGGACGGCAATCGCGGTGTTAGCGGTTGACTTGTTTATAGTATACTCTGGATGACCTGTGATAGGCAATACTTGTGGTGGAGGAGTTTCTCTTGGCGCGTTCAGGGCATACTTGTGCTTCCTTCGGACTTGGCATGCATGCGGGGGGTTATGCAGTGGAGCATTTGCCACTGTATCGACGAACTGGAGGGGCTAAAGGGTTTATGGACCTTGAGGAGGCATGGAGATTACGGCGATAATCCATATAGCTTGTGATCGCTCATCGATCGGTAGTGAGTTCTTCATACGGCAAGTTTTGCAGGCTCGAGATCTGGGGATGGGAGTATTTCAGTCTGGTGATTCAGAAGCCTATGGGCGGCTGAGTGGGCATGTGAAGGACTTTGTGCCTGGTTTGAGTCTGGGGGGTGTCCAGCGGTATCTGGAGTGCGTGTGTACAGGTGGAGTATAGATGATGCGATTGTGGAGAGGGTTGTATGTACTAGACCTAGGATTGGAAATGGTCTGGATGTAGGGTACGGGAACGTGTATCAAAAACGAGACGTTTTGTGGGCGGAACATATCACATCGCGGCATTATTCAATTACGGTTAATAAAATGCGGGGAAGTATGCATTGTTCTGCTGTAATCAGCTGCCGATCGAGCCTGGGATATATGACGTTCCTTGTTCTTTCATTGCTTGCGCGCACCATATGCCAGCGATGAGAACCCGCGCTGTGCTGTGAATGATCCATGTGCAACTGACGTAGTGAGTGAAACGTTGCAGAGATCGCACAGTCTGATATTGAGAACGATGATATGGATATGGGTATTGATCTAAAGTCGGACACCGAAGATCTTCCGCGCCTTTTGCCGCGCCTTGTTGCGATTTGTGAATGTGAATCTAAATCCAATGATCTGCGTTGTGGGCGCCCAAGTGTATGGATACACAATATTTGAATCGACGCCGAGACTGTGAATTGATGAGAGATAATAGATTGTGATACATAGAGGAGTGATCCATGCACTTCCTTCACATTCAAGGATCAACAGGGAGCAGGGAGGTGAGACTGGGCCGAGAACATTGGAGCGTTGCTCTCGGACCTGTACATACGTACATCCTTACAATACAACCTCGGTGTCACTCGTAACTTTGTGCCGAGTCATGTACGTTAACATCTAAAAAGAAAACGAGCGCTTATTGCGCAAAGGCAACGAGGCAGTAGAATTCACCGCCACTTTGGGTGTACACAGGTTGCACGCCGTGTGGGGAGAGGTCATGAACATACATATCATTTGCGATATAAACAACGCGTTGCCACTGATAGACAGATTAGTGATGGCAAGTGCGTTGGATGGGCAGAGGCACTCGGATGTGGGCAGTGGTTTGGAATTAATGTGTTTGGATGGACGCTCGGGATCAGAGATGGGGTGCAAGTTGCCGCAGTGGGCGTTGATATATGGGGGTATAGTTTGAAGACAGTACAGTACGTGGGACTGATTAGGTCTGCGGGGATTGGACGGGCATGGCCCAGGGAGGCGTGCGAATGGAGCAATTGAGTGTTATCTAAACGCGCGGGACGAAGTAACTGAACTGACGAACAAGCGTTGGTATATAATGCTGGCACGAATGTTTAGAACGATGCCGAGACGTGGCCGGATGAGACACTATTTTGATCAAAGCAATCGTATAAGGCGGGATCCAGAAAAGGAAAGAGCGACCCAGACGAAAACACCGGTTCCCACGGCACTCGGAAGATGCCGCGAGCCTCGAGGCTGTATAACTAGACTTTATAATTGCCCGCTCCAATTTCGTTTCCCGTCGCGTCCATGTTCTCCCGTGGCCGCTCTCGCCAGGTCTCCCATGCTGCCCTCGCCAGGCGAGCCTCCCAGGTCCCTCGCATAGCAGTCCCCGACTACTACGACTCTCCTCCGTCTCCGCCCCGCTCTCTCGAGGACCAGGTCCATGTCGCGTACGCGCATGACGACATACATCTCGCTAAGATACTCCTTCTCCGCCTCAAGGGCATCCATGTTACCGGCAACGACGACCCTCGCATTGCAGAAGTCAAGGACGAGGACTTTGACTTTTGCTTTGTCCCCTACGGCCGTCTCTTGGACGACGAGGAGGAAAAGGCTCTCAAAGACAGACAGCGCGCAGAACTCGACCGCGTCGATGAATTTCGTCGCGTCCAGCGCCTAAAGGACTGCGAGAAGATCTGGGACCAGGGTAAGAAACGCTTACGCGAGCTCAAGACACTTGCACTGCGCAGGAGAGAACTCGAGGACAAGCGCCGCACAGGTATGACCCATGCAGGCGAGTCTGAGTCTCACGCATCCCGACGGGCGCTCCGCCATACAACTCGCCCAGTCGTCTCCTACAAGCTCGCAGAACCCTCTGTCCCGCGTGAGCAGGATCCTTTTGTCTATGACTTGATGCCACAGCCTCCCGTGTATCCCGTCTCTCGCCCACAGACTCCCTCTCAGCCAAAGTCAAAGTCTCCTTTTGCCCGTCCCCTCTTTGATGACTCGCGTGCCGTGCCTTTTAGCGAGGTTATGACCAGCATGCAGGGTCCTTTGTTTCCTTCGGAGCAGCGCTCCACTACTCCTTTGTCGACCCGCAGCCAAGACTGCCAGAAGCGTCGCAATGCCGAGCTCTTGGAATCGTTACTCATCGTTGTGGAACGCGAAGAGGAAGGACGCCGACGGAAAACGGGCAAGGCTCCGGAGCGGCTGGCGCCTCGGAGAAAGGACAGCGGAACTTTGATTTCTCCTTGTCCGACGTGTTCCTCATCCTCGGACTCCTCGTCTTCTTCTTCCCGTCGCTCGTGGCTCTCCTTTTCCAGCACATCCTCTTCCTCCGTTTCCACCGCCGCCACAACTCCCTCCAGTTCCCCGCCCTCTAAACCCTCTGTGTCTCCTCTCCGCAAGTCCAGCTCCAAAACATGGTTCCTCGCTCCTACGCCCGCCCCTATCGCTCCTGCCGTCCATTCCTGTAAGTGCAGCACTTCACACCTAATCTCTGTCTCCCCAACCGACGCCCCACTCCCCGTTCTCCCTGATGCCACATGCCCGACCCTTAGGAGTTCCGGAAATGCCTCCTTCACACCGTCACATTGCAGTGATGACACAGCCACCACGCCCACAACAAATCTCATACTCCGCCGCTTCGCACAGCTTATCGATCTCGCCAAAGGGTTCCAGCATGCGTACATGAGCGCAGCCATGTTTGTTGTCCCTCCGGTCCCCGATACACATGCCGCCGCCTCACTTCGTCTCCATATTTCCTCACGTGCCTACGCAACCTCCAAAGCCCGTCGGTTCCCCACACTCAGCCCACCCGGTTCACGTGTCCGCGCCAATGACGTCCGTGTCTTCTTGGGCATGTCCGTCGCTCGATATGCATCCGACGACTACATTCTCCGACCCATCCCGCTTCGCCCGCTTGACAGAGACGAAGACGAGGACCTTGAGCTGCCGAGGACAGCGTTGCCTGAGCCGCTGCCGTACGAGCTGAGGTTCAAGCCGCATCCTGTGCCGCCGCGGTCGCCGTTTCGAGCTGTGCATGGTGTCGCCCCGCCGGGCAATGTGGTGCTCAGGGTGAGGAATGTCGAGAACCCGGTCCACTTGAGGGTGAAGGCGGTGGAGAATGTGACGAAAGGGTTGCCGACTGGGATTGGGTTCGGGTTCGGGTATGCGTGGGGGTGTAGGTATACGGGGTTTGGAAGTGGTGCGAGGTTGGGGAGCGGGAGGACTGGGTATGGGTATGGGATGGTGGGGTTGGGTGGATATCAGTCAGATGGAGGGAGGCCGGTCCCGGTGGAGGGGACGTTGGCGTGTGGGAGGGAGAAGGTGTTGCGCGTTGCGTATGAAGGGATTGGGAGCAGTAGACTGAGAAATGAAGTTCGAGAGGGGGAAGTGCACGAGGTAAATGTGGGTGCTGTTGTCGTCGAGAGAAGGGGCAGAGGCCGCGGTAGAGGTAGGGGCAGGGGGAGGAGCGTGTTAGACCATGGGGAGGATGGCGATGGCGATGGCGATGCCATAAGAGGAGGGAGGAGGACGGCGATGTGGTGGTAGAGTCTTATCCATTCTTCTATGGTGGCCGCACTCTGATGCGTTTTGTTTCTTCATTTTTTTTCCGGGTTCCATGCTGTTTTCTCCTGTTCTCGTGCTTTCCCTATGCTTACGCCTTGATCCGTCTAATTCTTGTCCTGATCATGCTAAATTGTATATATCCGCACGAATTATACGATACCCCCTCCCCTCCCTCCCCTTTGTACCATATGTCACCATGTGTAACTTGTTTACTTGTATCTACAGTTTTACATTACTTTGCTAGGTGCCGTATATAGACACCGATTTCACATGTGTAATTGAGCGCCCCGGACATTCAATTTGGACTTTTGTTCAGTTGATCAAAGTTACTTCGTGACAGATGCATAACTTGTGATATTGATATTAATATCCTACGAGACTTGATCGTTATCACAATCGATCCTCTTGACACGGATAGTGGTATTTCGAGCGTTGACTTACCTCATGTTTAACGTTTGCCTTTGACTCACGCATATGGTTAGTTGCCAAGTGGGTCATGATAACCGGTACATTGGTCCGCGCACTTACCCCTGTGGTTGTGTGCTTACTACTACATCATACTCTCGTGGATAGCAGTTTGTAGCGTAAAGTCGCTGTGCATAGAAGGTTATAATTAGACTTTTTTTCAGACACGGTGGCACGGCACTTTCTGGAACCCGTGTCAACGTTTTCGTTATCGATGGGAAGAAGTACTCGCGACCTTGGAGTTTTCTATGGCGAGGACAATAAAGTATGCGCAATTGTAACTTTCGTGGCTCAGAAATGAATTAAATCCTATCATCCACTTATTGTTCTCGGAGCAGTAGATTGAGCGCTTTCGAGTCCTTGTGGTGACGTCACCGTTAATATATCAGAAAACTGCTGGTCACTAATCTCTGGATCGCTCCAAGTGCTAAGCTTCGGTTTAGAGCCGAAGGCCGGTTGCTTTGATTTCTGTAGCTCAAGATTGCTATCTATCGGTTACTACACACGTAAGAAAAACTTCAGTACACCCCTTTCAAGGTCAGGGGGGAAGAGATGTATCTCTTGGCTCTGGCTACGACATTTCCTTGGCTTTGACTCATACTCATAGTAGCTTTGTAGTGTGCGTCGGTAGGTTAGATGAATGGTGAAGTAGGCACACTTCTATCTGGAAACTATGCTTTCTCGTAAATTCGCGGGTGGAAAGATTACGCACATTTTAAATGGGACAATGACGACATATCAGGTTCAAGGGCAAACCTGTGTTATTTGCCTTACGGAGCCTGAGAAACGAGTACCCTGATAGGTGGTTTGTGGAATACAAGTAGTTGGAGGGGTTGGAGGCTAGGACAAAAGGAGGATAATGAATCAATTAGAGTTTACCACAAGTAGCTAGGCTCAGACGTCGAAACAACGAGTGAAAGAAGTTGATGTACATGACGAATACAGCAACTCCTTACAGTAATCAAATTTGATCTCGCGTTCAACATGAGCGCGACCCAAGTCAATTTAACAACCGTCGATGGTATTCGTTCCTACCTGACAGGTACAATCTACGCCAGTCATACTATCGCTGCCCTCAGCGGCGGTCTTGGCAACTATACATACCGCATCCATCTCATCAAGCCCATTGATGGCCATGAAACGTTAGTACTGAAGCATGCCCAGCCGTTCATAAAGAATACTAGCATCGCATTCTGGCTGGATCGTCAGGTAGGTGATTTTGCTGGTAACAACAAAGCCTTACTGATAGTTTGATTTCGTGATCAAGATATTCGAATACGAGGCGATGAAACGCGTCAAGGCGTGGCTCCCTGCACATTCCCTTGTCACAGTCCCTACTATTTATGAATTCGACACGGAGGAACACGTCCTCGTCATGGAAGACTGCGGCGCTGACACCTTCACGCTCAAGGACTTCATGCTACAAATTGGTCCCGATGCATCCACTTCACTGGCAGAAACGATTGGATCGTCCTTAGGCGACTTCATCGGCGATATGCATAAAAGGAGTAGCGCAGATCCCGATGGAATTCTGGACTTCTTCGCAAAGAACAAGCAGGCCTTGGAACTGTCTGCATGGGCGACATACGGACGGTTAATTCAGACACTCAAGCCGGGTGAAACAGATGATGTTCCTGTCTCTCTGGCAAATTCACCACTGGAAATTGCAGACGCCGATCTTCTTCATGTCAAGAAGGTGGCAGAGGATATCAGTGCATCGATGCTCGTTTCTCGTGATTGTGCAAGTACATCTTCGCCTTGCGATATAACTTGAATGCCAACCGCCGAAACCGATTTCTTTCTAGTTCGTCATGGGTGACTTTTGGCCAGGAAACATCATGGTTTCTCTGGACAATGAGAAAAGGCTCAGAAAACTATACCTCCTGGATTGGGAACTCGCGAAGCCTGGCCTTCCAGGCGTTGAAATTGGACAGTTTTGTGCTGAAGTGCATCTTGTACGAAGATATGTGCCTGCAGCGGACAATGTCGCATCAGCCATACTAGACTCGTTTTTACAAGCATATGCTGGCCAAATGAAACCTAGTATCCAGCTAGCACAGCACGCTTTGGCCCACTGGGGTACTCATCTTGTCGTATGGGTTCCACGCATTCCCACCTGGACCTCCAACAAGGAAACAATGCTTAGTGTCATTGAAGAGGGCATCCAACTCATTGTCGCCGCGGCAAATGCTTCTGAGGAGACACTCTTACGTTCGCTTGTGGGGCCTCTGGTTAGCAGTTGGCCACACGGCAAGAGTCTAACATAGTTGCACTGTGCATTCGTCCAGGCGTAACAGTGTAGATCAGTATGTATTATAAGTCCTCAAAAGATTATATACAATATCATTATGAGCCGTTTACTCCCTTGTTCTAGTCGTCACCGAACATGATCTTCAAGTTTTTGACACTTTCAGGATCAACTTCGCCTCGAGGCCCGCTTCCCCGGAATGCTTCTTTGACAATGGCCGTCTTACGCTTTTGAATCTGTAAGATGCGACCCTCAATAGTATTGGCCACCTGCCCGGCGGTTTTTTCAAGCTCCAGTTGCTCAAAGTAGAAGATTGGAACGTACAATGAAATGCGTCACATAGACTGACTTTTCCTGGCCAATTCTATGAACGCGATCGATCGCTATTGCAAGGACAAATTTTTAGACAAGGCGGCTTGAGCTGATATAGTAAACCTTACCTTGATTTTCTGTGGCAGCATTCCACCAGCAATCCATCTACATTAGAACAGTTAGGTATGTTCATTTGCAAGGAAGATGTATCCGATCACCATAAATACATGGTTAGCATTTGTGAGCTATAAACAAGCAATATTAATCATTCATAGAAAATCTTTTGGGAACGTGAATGTCACGAACATTCAATCCTACACCCCCGGCCTTCAAACTGATGACTAGTATTTTCGGCTTCCCCGACGGAGCTTTGAACTCTGCTACTGTAGCGTCCTTCTTCTTGATATCCATAGACCCATCGAAGCGATAATGATCGTATTTTTCGCGTTCTAAAGCCACTTGGATAAGGTCCATAAATGAGGTGAACTGTGAGAATACAACAGCTCGGAAACGAAGGTCTTGATCTCTGAGACGCTCTGGAAATAGTTAAAAATCAATTTTAGTCCAAGTGAACGGACCTTGTGAAACGTACTTAGGGCTTTAAGGAGAGCTTGTATTTTGGTCGAAGTTTGGAAGTCGTTCCGACGAAGTGTCACTTCAGGCTCGGATGCCTGGGAACTGGAGACGCCTGGGTTCTTCTTCCATCGTACTACCTCAATGAGCTCGCTTGCCTGTGTAATTGTCAGAAAGGAAAAACAATATATAAGTTATGGAACCTTTATAGGCCCTTCTGAGCATGTTGGGCAGCGCGATTCTTCGCGCCTCTCTTCACAACTCGTCAGATGAGCGAGAATACAATCTTTGCAGCTGATAAAAGATACTCAGCAGCTGCTTCTATGAAGATTTGTTGAGCTCACCATTGATGCATACATCCCGGGATAATCATAGGTGTCTCCATCACGTCGAGACAAATAGGACACTCTTCTGCTTCTGTATCTGTATTCGCTAGTTTCGCCAAGACCTCCTCAGCGAAGGTGCTCTTATCGCCACCTTCCTCAGCCTTTTCAGTATCAGCAAATCGTCGTATCAAGTCATTGACGTCAATTGTCCCATCACCAACAGGCGAAAGCGCACGCTCATCGTCGGGTGTTAGGACGAGACTAGGGTGCAACACAGCGCGCCTTAATCTTTTTGAAATCATTGTAGCGTCAAGGATATTCAAAGGAAGATATGTGCTAACCTCATTAACATTGCCAGGATGTGGGTATAATTCTTCTTAACAAGGCCCTTAGCATCCAACCGTTCAAAATCTCTCTTCGCAGATATATAGATCTTGTCGTAAATCTTTCTCTCAATGGGCGAGAATTCCAACGTTTCCACCAAAACCTGTTCAGGGTACGCCAAAGTCAGGACGACATATGACTTCACGATACGCTTACCTCCTTTGAAGGTAATTCCACGATCTTGTTGCCATCAACGTCGCGCATGTTCTTTTCACGTCTTAGTAGGACGCTCTCAAGAATGATTTGGACTATTTCAATGGCCTTTGGATCACGCGCCAGGAATGGAAGTGTAATAAACCTACAGAATACTGTATGCAGGGCATACACCAGAATCGAAAGATAACGTACGAACGAAAGAAGGCAAAGTCTGACCAAGGCTTGAAACCAAGGAATTTTCTTTCGTTGGATTCAGTATAAGAATACGATGTCGGCAACTGCTAGAGAAACTCACAATAGTGAGTAAAGGTCTTCTAGCTTGTTCACAATTGGTGTCCCTTTGAGAACTTCAATTAAAGGGTCAACTATATCAGTCGTTGAATTCTTGCCTGTAACGGCCCAACGTCTTCTAGCCCGAAGGGCATATACAGCTTTCGCTGTCTTACTTGTCCTCGACTTGCAAGAATGAGCCTCATCGAGGACAACTCGAAGCCAGTCAACTAGAAACAGGGTGTCAAACCAATACAAGACATCTAAATTCTACTAACTTTCAAAGACAGGAGATCTGTTGGACTTCTCCGACCTGGCATGCTCCGACGCAAGCACACCATAAGAAGTAATCACGACTTTGATGCATGTAATATTGTCGTCCGAATCCTCAATCACAGTTTCCAAGTCATGTCGATTCTGGCCATGCCACACCAAGACCTCTATGGACCCAGCTTTACTTGATCTCTCAAGCTCTTCCGACCATTGAGCCAACAGCGATGTAGGCGCGACGATAAGAGTAGCCGAACTCGGTTTCTGAGGCTTCCGTTGGACTGCAGGACGAAAGGCAGCGTTAAGCTTTAATTGACGCGACTTTGCCACCGGCAGCGTTTTGATGTCTTCTTCAGACGGAAGGCTGGTATGTATGAGTGCGGCCAACATAATCGTTTTTCCCATGCCCACTGAAGAGGATAATGAATGAGATGACAGGCATTTATCTGTCTTTACAAGTATCTAGACGTACTGTCTGTTTGGAAAGGGACGAACATAGGTTTTTATTTTTAGAGATGAAACAAGAAACGTACCATCACTACAAAGGTTGGACATCAATGAGGCCTAGATAAAGATAGAAGTGGCAACTTACGCGAGAATGCCCCCTCTGAACGTTTTCTCAGACCTCGGAAATTCTAAGCTCATTTCACCAGAATATGGGTTCATGTAGAAAGGTTTCTCGTCAGCAGTGAGATCAATGACGTCTCCATCCATGGCCGGCTTCCCAGGGAAGACGTATCTACAGAATCAATGTAAATGTGAGATGAATGATATGTTAGGGAACGTACCGTGACCATAGTGGGTGCATCGATGAAGACTCTCGAGCGTCCATATTCCCTGACTCGAGCGAGTGCATCCATCTATACGAGGGTTCAAATCATCTCATAAGTAGGACTCAATGTCATACAGCAGTGCTTGTTTTTGATAGCCTCGTAGATTTAGCGTAAATGTTTCATTCGGTTCCATAGTACCCAATGTGCGATCATTGTTTTGTGCCCTCGATGAATAATATTTTAGCCTTAGTCGAAGGTTTCTGTACAAAATACCTCTTGTAAATGGCGTCTAGATCATTTTTGGACAGATCTTCGGCGTCATCAACCTCGATTTCTTCATCGTCCCCAACAATTTCTGTAACCTTCTTCGACTTGTGTTTTGCGAGACGGTTGAGAGCCTCTTCACGGACCCTGGCCGCATCGTGAGGCGACCTAACATTGGCTCCAGCTTCTGGTTTTAGCCCAATGACATCGAATAGTTTCAAAACAGCTTCTTTCCTCTCTCTCAAAGTCCTTGAAACAATATCGTTAATGCTGCAGATAAAACCAGTAGACGAACAAGTACTTCTCGTCCAATGTTTCTTGACCCTCGTTAAAGATGACGATACGTTCATCATCTGCATTCGAGACAGTAGGCGGTATAAAGGCAGATTCGAGTATGTAGATTTGAAGAGTGACGAAGAGGCTCACGCCAGTGGTCAGTTTTTCAGGGCAGTCAGTCATCGTGCCGCGGAACTCGACAATCCCTGAAATTTTCATTTCTCAGTCACTGTCTCTGCGAGTTCACGAAGGAATGTACCTAGGTCCAACAGCTTAGACACCCACCAAGAAACGTCTGTAGGTAGACGACCAAATTCTGGATTACTTGATCAAAACGATGCGTGAAGAATAAGTTAACGAGGCTAGCCTGTGCCCTTGTTATTTAGCAGACGAACTATAGTGTCACCTTTGACTTTTTTCTTGGCTTTGGATGGCTGAGGTTTTAACATCGCCCTCAGGCTCATCTGCTTCTTCCCGTCACCTTTCTTCCCCTGTGCACCGTTTGTTTTACTGGATCCAGGTTTGAGTTCGTCCTGTCCGTCACGGTGAATCTTGACAGGCTCATTATTTCTAATGTAACCTTTCCCAGATACATTACTCCAGGCATTAGGCACAAGAAACTCGCCCAAGTAAGTTGGAGGAAAACTTGGTAGAGTCACTAATGGCGGAATAGATATGCAACGCTTCTTTAGAGGTGGTTCTGAGTTGGCTATATTCTGAGCTTGAGGTGCTGGAGATTCCAGTTTGACTGAAGCCTTCTGCAGACTGC
This sequence comes from Termitomyces sp. T70a, assembly GCA_017657195.1. Lineage (NCBI taxonomy): Eukaryota > Fungi > Basidiomycota > Agaricomycetes > Agaricales > Lyophyllaceae > Termitomyces > Termitomyces sp. T70a. The sequence goes on from JAGGAT010000045.1 coordinate 90,784, forward strand.
GTACACTAGAACCGCGACGGTAAGGTATTGGTGAAGAAAGTCGAATTTCTTCGTCCTCGTCATCGTCTGGCAGAAGAAGTTTACGTTTTGGAGCAGGCGGTGAAACGTTCATAGTCTCAGAGGTCTCGTCGTCGTCACTGCCCGGAAGAAAGAGGCTTTGAGGTGAGGATTCTCCAGGGGCTGTTCCAGCTGGAAAGTGGGCTTCTTCCATATACTTATCGTCAGCCTCATCGTCTGACGTAGCAAAAAAGAGGCCTGGAGGTGGGCCATCGAGTGCCTGATCCTCGTCCGTCATGATGGAAAATAGATGGTAAGAACGCGTTTTGAATCATAATTGCAGCTGGACGCGTCAAACGCGTTCGACAAACAAGCACAAACTCCAACAAGAAATAATCTTGCGCGGCCTTGATCTGTTCCATTCATCCAAAATGCAGCGAGCTCTGCCAATGGTGGGAGCAATTTCATTGCGTTTTAACCTGCTCTGATGCATCAATTCTGTAGCAACCTACTGTTGTCCTCCTGAAAGAGGGCACAGACACGTCCCAGGGAACCCCCCAGCTACTGTCTAATATCTCAGCATGTCTTGCGATAGCGCAGACACTTTCGACTACTCTTGGTCCAAGGGGAATGGACAAACTCATCGTTTCCGATCGTGGAGAGGCTCAGATTACCAATGATGGCGCGACAATCTTGAAGCTACTTGACATTGTTCATCCTGCTGCGCGTACTCTCGTTGACATAGCCCGGGCGCAGGATGCTGAAGTTGGCGACGGAACGACAAGCGTGGTGCTGCTTGCCGCACAACTTCTTAAGGAGATCCGCGGGTATATAGAGGAAGGTGTTAGCCCACATATCATTATGAAAGGGTTCCGCAAAGCGTCACAGTTGGTAAATGTGTCATGTTGAAGCGCGTTTTTCGATTTTTCAACAATATTCTACAGGCTATTGATCACATAAAGGAACTACAAGTATCTATTGACAAATCAGACACAGAGTTCGTCCATCATATCTGAATCTGCAAGTCAAAATTAATATGATCGCAGGAAATTCCGCTCGCTTCTACTAAAATGTGCCTCAACATCGATGTCCTCCAAACTCATCCACTCCGAAAAGCCCTTCTTCTCCAACATGGTCGTCGACGCCGTCCAAAGTCTTGACCAGGACGATCTTGATGAATCATTGATCGGCATCAAGAAAGTTGCTGGAGGTGGCATGCAAGATTCTCTTCTTGTGCGAGGAGTTGCCTTCAAGAAAACTTTCACATATGCTGGCGCAGAACAACAGCCCAAATCATTCAAGAACCCTCTTATCCTCTGCCTCAACGTCGAGCTTGAGTTGAAGGCGGAGAAAGATAACGCTGAAGTCCGAGTAGAGGCTGTTGCTGACTATCAGGCTATCGTCGACGCCGAGTGGGAAATTATCTACAGAAAACTGGAGGCCATCGAGAAGACTGGCGCAAAGGTTGTCCTCAGCAAACTACCTATTGGGGACCTCGCAACCCAATGGTTCGCTGATCGCGACATCTTTTGCGCTGGACGTGTTATTGCTGCTGATTTGAGACGAGTTGTTCAGGCCGTCGGAGGTTCTATCCAATCTACTTGTTCTGACATTGGCAGGGAGCATCTCGGCACGTGTGGTTCGTTTGAGGAGAAGCAGATTGGTGGCGAACGTTACAATCTGTTCGAGGAATGCCCCAAGGCCAAGACCTGCACCCTGGTATTACGTGGTGGTGCAGATCAGTTCATTGAGGAGGTTGAGAGGAGTCTTCACGATGCAATCATGGTTGTCAAACGTGCAGTCAGAAATGGAGAGGTGGTAGCGGGAGGTGGTGCCATTGAAGTATATGACAAGCGTCTTACACTGATTTCTAAAAGTCCTGACATTTTTTCCCAGATGGAACTTTCTGCATACATTCGAAAACACGCACTGTCCATCCCAGGCAAACAACAACTCATCATGACTGCCTTTGCGAAAGCTCTTGAAATCATTCCCCGCCAGATCTGTGACAACGCTGGCCTGGATTCTACGGATATTCTCAACAAGCTTCGTATGAAACATGCGGCTGGGGAGAAATGGTACGGTGTCGACGTTGACGGTGCTTCTGGCGTACGCGACAATATGGATGCTTTCGTCTGGGAGCCGAGTCTTGTAAAAGTGAACGCTATAAGTAGTGCCGCGGAGGCAGCGTGTCTTATTCTTAGCGTCGACGAGACAGTGAGAAATCCCCAGAGCGAACAGGTAGGTTATATGTACCCTTTTTGTAAATTGGCTTCTAATCCGCCCTCCTTTAGCCCAATCCTGGACCAAAAGCGCCGCCAGGAGCAGCTCAAAGAGCCCTTAGAGGACGTGGACGTGGATTACGGTAGAATACGTGCATTTACAACAGAGAAGATACTATAATTTTGAGAGAGCCGTGTTCGATTGTTCTTTTGTTACAAAACAAAACATCTCTGCATCATGGTAGCAACCTTTACAGGAGCTTCGATGGCCCCATGTTATTCTTTATCTAAATGTGAATCATCATAAATCAGTCAACGACTCAGTTTCAAGTGTACGACGATGTGTCCTCTCCCCCGTCACATCCGTCCAGTTTACATACCAGTTTTTGGGGGTTCTAATGACCTTAAGAAAATTGCAAATATATATCCAATGTCTGCGATCTTGGTACCATCATTTCTAACGGTAGGACATTGCAAAATCATGAGTAAAAGTCATCGCACAGTTGTGAAGCGCCTCATTTGGAGAGGCAAACCATGAGCGTTATCCCCTCGTCAGTACTTGCATTGATAAGCGATGCCCGAGAGGATATCAACTCCTTCGGATGAGATGGAAGGGAGCGTAAATAAAAAACAAGGCGTGGTTCAACGCGCTTGGCTTTCATCGTCTCATGAGCTTGCTTGCTTGCATCGTGAACATCATATCCTTTGGAACAGAAGTTAGGGTTTCAAGTCAACCGAAAAAAAAATTAAGAATCTTGATGAACTATTTAAAGTCACCGAGTTGGCTTGCTTTTAACCTGGGTTCATACCTTGTTCAACGTGATTTCCCTACCGTCGTGTTGTGTGCCCTTAGATTGAAGTTTAAATAAATGTTCTGGTCATTCTTTCCTTCAGAGTAAGCATTGATAACCAGATCTTTCGCTTCCGTCACGGCCTGAACGTCAGGATTGAATATTGAGGGCTGAAGTGTGTAATAGTGCAGGATTTTGGGACAGCATTGGGGTGTCACAAGTGTTGTGGGATAAGTACCGGATACCGCATCAATACAACATTTTTGACAAGCAGTTGAATAATCATTATGTATGTTAAAGCTGTAGTGATGACGAAACGAGATAAGCGATAGAACTCAATTTCTGTTTCTCTTCCTTGCGTCGTCGGCTCCCTTCCTCTCTGCCCTCCTCACTGTCATCTTCGCCCTCCGCTCCGACTCGGAGATACGCTTAAGACGTTCATCGATCTCTATGAAGTGACCTCCAACATCAACAAATTTCATTGATGACCGCCCTGGCTTCACACTAATCTGGACCTTCTCTTTCGGTGTTTGTGTGGTGGCATCCTTGACGCGCGGCATAAGCTGAGAGTTTGACTTATAGGCCTCCTGCATTCTGGCATATCGTTTGGCTGTCGCCTTAGCATGCTCCAAAGACGCTGGAACAACGGGTTCCTAGCAATCACTTTCAAAGATGTAACAATTACAGAGCATACAAAACATCTTACTCGGCCGTCCTCAGGAACAGACTCCCAATATAGTTGTTGATAACGCTGTCGAGCAGCGTCGCGATTCTCGTCCTGCTCGAGCATATCTGCTTCGTTTACATCCGCCCTCGAATCAATGATTTCGTGAGCCTGCCGCCGGACGCCAAGAATCATTTCCATTCCTCTACGGAAGCCAGTTTGGAGCGGTATGCCCTGGAACAAGGTAAATTAGTAACGGAACAGCAAGTCAGAAACGTCGACGAAAATCAGATGGGGTTGTAAAGGGAATAACCAGGTTTCTAGGTGATGTAAGGCACCAGATGTCTTCCAATTCGCGAATGAAGTTTAATATCTCATCATGACAATACATAGCACAGAAAAACAATTGACAACCACTGACCTTCTATAAAGCGAAGATCAATTGACGAAAGGGAATCAGTGAGAGGGTGGTCAACATTCGAATGAGAATACTCAGTACCTGCCGAAAAAAAGTTCAGTCAGTAAGAGAAGTCGTCACAACAGACTAAGAGAAGAGTTTCAGTGAGTCATGCGTGAAAGCTGTTAACCATATAGCTATGTCTTCAAGACTAATCGTTCGAATCATCGTTACGGGACCGCAGTGCGGTATCAAAGACAGGTTCAGGAGACTAACCTGGACCCAATCCGCTTCCATTCCTTTAAGTCTTAGTATTGCGTCAACACGCTTCAGACTAAGGTGATACTTCTGCGACAACGCACGAACATCGTTCGCGATCGGATCAGCCATGTAGTTCTTATAAATCGCGGTTCGTACGGAATCGGCAACAGGCGGTGGGGGTTTGAATGAAGGATTCATCGGAAATGGCTGAACGATGTATTGAGTCGATCACTTCAGTGGATGAAACACGTCGAAGAAAGACGAACTCAACTACTCGACCACCGAGCCATTTATTTGGTCCATCAGCTTTTCTAAAATTCTCACCAGCGGCGTCCATAAACTCCTTGTAGGTCTCAGGCTGTCTAGTCTCTCCTTTCCCCCTCTTTCCCATTTCCCCGAGCACTCGTTCAAGGGGATCTGGGGCATCAGCCTCGGCATTAAGTTCGTCCTCTGAGGGAGGTTCGGGAGCGAGTTCGGAGAATTCGCGGCGTGTCAAGTGTGTCAGAGAGTTACCACACCGATTATAGTGATGAACAGATGACCGTGGACACGTTCGAGCGCATCGAGGAGTAAGACGAAAGTGAGAGAACATGGCTAAACACGACCCCAAAAAAAATTTAAAGTCGATTGGTTTTCATCACGTGTTTCCAACTTTATGGCCGGCTAAGTTCAAGAGACCATGCAGATCGGTCCGACCAGTGGACTGTATCTGTACTGTACATGAAGCGCCCGGAATACGTGTACGATGTCTCTTAGGCTTGAGCTCTTCAGAATTTTGCAGGCATATGCGTCGTTGACTCCTCCCAAGGGTCTTGCTTTTCCTCACCATCTGGGTTTTGTTGTCATCCACGATTTCCTCCTTGAGAGCATCCTCTCAAGTCCTCATTTCTTTGAATATCCGCCCTCTGAACAGTATCAATTAACTTTTTGGAAATGGGTCATTCATAACCTAGAAAATATGACAAAAGATGAGGCATGTATCTACTGTGAATGCAAACATCTTCCCTAAAATCAAACCTTCAGGACCTTGAGATTGACTCCCAAATCTATGACCGTTATCTAACGCTGGTGTCATCATCATCGGGACTGTACGTGTGTCCACATCGTTACTAGGATCGATTCTGTCAATGAAGTGAGGTATTTTCAGTGCGCCCGGTGCCTCACGAGCAAACTATCAGGATCAAGTATGCCCTCGCGGCGTCATGCTCCATAAACCTCCATCACCGTCATATGTTACATATTACTGGCGACCGATACCTAGCGCTTCTCCTACGGAAAAGATATCTGTGGATCGTTTTGAAACTGTGACTTTACTTGAGTCCCGCAATACGATTGAGAGTGGCACTACGGGCATGCGGACTTGGATGGCAAGTTTTGTACTTTGCGAATTTTTGACTAGACACCCAGGTAAGATCAATTAACATTTGAAACAACGAGAGCCCATCTCACTTGATTTTTTAAGGCTTAGTGAAAAATAAGCGAGTCCTTGAGCTAGGATCAGGTATCGGTTTCTTAGGGATTATACTCGCACGTCTGCAGCAAGTCTTCTCGGGAGATACGGGCCATGCCCTTTGGCTGACAGACGTCAACGAGAAAGTTCTCAGAAGATGTCAAGAAAACATCCAGATGCCGTGTAGTACGTTTCTTTAGTGTCAACAATTCTATGAAAGACCTCTGTCTTACTTGTCTTCTGTAAACTAAGACAGGATTTCAACCTCGGGTATAGAATTCTGCTTTTTGGACTGGTCCGACGCTCTGGACGACAATTGGATAGCTCCTCTCAAGTCGCGTTTGACGGATGACATTGACGCCAACTTGATTGTGGGCGCGGACATTGTGATTCCCTGTTCTTTTGCAGTCTCATCTTAGTTGACTTGACAGGTATTGTAGATTTACGATCCAATTCTCATTCCGGCCTTGACAGCCGTGTTACGTCTTGCTCTTCAGCCCGGCGACAAATGCAGCTCGAGAGTAGCAATCATTGCGGCAACGGTGAGGAACGAGAATACTCTCGCACAATTTGTCGATGCAGTCCAACGTAAGCTTTCTGGTTGAACCGTGACATCGCATGTTATTGAAAAAAACCTGACAGGAGAATCTCTCCACATAAAAGAGCTACCGTTCGTCGCTCGAGAAACATGGTTTATACAAGACGTCGAGAATGTCAAAATATTCCAGATTACAATATGATATACGTACAATCGCAAATAACATTCTAGGCTCTACTAATAGTTATGATATACACGGGAACAATTTAAATCAGAGGTATCAACTGCTTGTCTTTATTGCACCACAAAATTGGCACATCCATCGTTCATGGGGTATATCGCATTCTCCACAAGTCAAGCATACCCAGCCGGATGCTTGGGTTTGTGGTCTAATCGTCAAACACACGTCACACTGCAAAGTCATTGGGCGATTTAATAATGTGCAGGTTGGACAGGGCCACTCCGACAAGAATTCAAGAGATTTCGCATTGACCTTGCGACGTTTGGATGATGATGGATTATGATCTGTGAAAGGTGCATCTGCAGGACTTAACTTTGTGGTAAGCGAGCCTTTCGTCTGCGCAAGAGGCAACTTCGACGATCCAGCGATTGGTGCTTCGTGGTTAACGACGGCTGTTTCTTCCAAGTCTGAACTATCCAAGGTGAGGTCTATAACATGATCCTCAATACTATCCTTGGCAGCTTTTTCGGCTTCAAAATCAGCTATGGCACCAGAAGCACATGACTTTTCATCGCGTGCTCTACGTTCAGCGGCCTGGAAATTTTTTATTGGTGCGACCGAAGCTAGGTTGAAATTACGGACACACCTGAGCAGCAAGCTCCCGGGGACTCAGACCCATGGTGTTGATTCTACCACCAAGACGGCCACCACTGCCAAGTAGTCGTGAGGTCTGCCTTCGTTTTTCGGCAGCTTCAAGAGCTTTGGTGCGAGCAACATGGGGTGGAACGTTATGTGATACATTAGCGCCCAAGCGGTGTCCCTTGGAGAAGAACCCTTCGCCAGCATATCCTGACCTTTGAAGGGCATCATATTCGTCCTGGAGTCCGGAAAGATATTTGTAGAAGTTGTCATCGTGTCGACCGTGAACATTGTGTGTAAGCTGAAAAGGGTACATAAGTCAGGATTGTTATCTATTGCAACGAGCTTTCTGACCTCATGTAACATGGTTTGTACGAGGTCATCTTCATGGTAGAATGTATCGGGCGCGTGTGCTGGACGTAATCGTATACAAATCTTCTGTCCGCCATTGATGTCTGAGCATTGATATCTAATCAATGGGTAAGAAACCTTAGAAATCACATACTTAAACCTATAACGCATGTTAATGACTTTGTCTAAACGTAAAAGATCTCTAACCTACCAAGGAGGTTGGTGCTGTCAGGAAAGAATTCAGCAAGGACGGGAAGCTTCCAGCCATGCTTTCGCATAATTGGTTTAACAAGAGAAGCGATCTTCTTGAGCAACGGCAGAGCGCGATCAGCCTCTGGTTTTCCCTTTAGGTGTGTGAAGGATTCCACGAACACTTCCGACATTTTGAGCGTCACTCTTGTTTGTAAAAGAAGAAAGAAAGAGGGTACATAAGCTTTAGTCTCGGTTGGTAAGCTAAAGAGCAAGAGAACGAAGCTGTGTCACTGCGGGCGCTGGAAAATGTTTCTATTGGAAAAAGTGTAAAAGAAACATGTTATGCCATTTCTTTGTCAGCTTTTTCTTTTGGAAAAAGGCATTTTCCATTGTCTAATGCCTTTTTCCCTTTGAAATATGTGCCCTGGAAATGGCATAACATGTTTCTTTTTCCCTTTTTACAATGGAAACATTTTCCGGCGCCCGCAGTGTGTGCGCCTCAGGCTGCTCCACGTGACACATTAATAATTGATACGCGTTGTGCATGTTCAGTAATTATAAAAGGCTCGGTGCGTTTTGAGATATGCTCTATTTCAACTATCTAATACACGTGCGTACAATGATAAGACAACAAACTAATCAATTACTTGTAAACGAGGGTAGGTTGTAAGGTGACGATAATAACAGCTATGAGGTACAGTAGTCGACCTGAGATGCTCTAATGATACAATGATGGATGATGAGTCGTAAGTCATGAGTCATAAAGCCTATGGCATGTTCATATGCTTAAGTATCAGAGGGGTTTACCACCGAGCCCTGCCGAGGGCTCGGCGGTGGCGGGCGAGGATTTTGCATTGTAGAGAGAGTGTATTCTCCCATCTTCACAGCCTCGAACACACGTATTGTTCTTACATGCGTCAGCTCAACGATCTTGTCAAGTGGCAAGGAGCTGCTGTAGGGCAAGGATGACAGGGGCGTAGAGTTACGTGGGGTTGCTGACTTGGCACTGGTAGTCGCGTCAGCGCCGGGTTTGGAGGCGGGTATGGGCGTGGAGTCTGGAGCATCTAGATCAGCCTCTACTTCCCAATCTGAGGGGATGTCAGCGGGCCAGTTGAAGCGACGTCGACGAAAGCTATACGTTGAGATTTAGTAAGATGACCCTTGGTCCCTTTAGCGAAGGGGACAGCTCACCATTCGTACTCCCAAAGGGCCTGCTCTAGGTTCTCGTCGCTTTCCATTTGGTTCCCGTCATCTCCGTGGAAAGTCCGAATGTAATCCATGAGAGTAGGTTTACATCCAATGAGCATGTGGACGTTTTTGAGAGCATGCATCTCGAGTTCTTCAGGGGACATGGGAATAAACTGATCGGGCCAGACAATGAGACCGGGTGACTGAACGGGGGCTATTGAACTGACGACGAGAGTTGATGAGGACGAGACGGGGCGACGCGTCGATGCTTTTGCCAGTGCAGTTGCTTCACTTAGTTCGGAGTAAGATATCCCAAGACGGTTTGCTGCCTTAGCACTGAGTGTGCTGTCGCTCGGAGAGGCTGAAAGGGAGATGATGCTATGCCTATTATCTTTAGGAGCAGGAGAAACTGGGGTAGGTACAGGCGACGGTGAAGGCGAAGGGGAAGGAGTATCATCCGAAACATCAGAGGACGTATCAGGAGGCGTTTTCACCTTGCAAGGTGTCGGTATTTCAAACGTGCGTTCACCAGAAAGTGGGATGCCCAGTTTGTACGCCGCCTTTGCACTGACGTTCTCCGGCACGCGAGGTACCGTCATTATCATGTCCCCTGCAATACCAAGCCGGCCAGCTGCTTTCGGACTGAGGCCTTCAGGAATGGGGGTCTCCACTGCAGGAGAAGACCTGTCCGTCGAAGATTGGGTTGATGGCTTGTCAATCTTTCTCGTACGTTTCTTCTCCTCCTTGTCTGGACCAGGATAGAACCATTTGCTCCGACTCGACTTTTTCGTCTCCGGTGCGCCATCTTCTTTCTTGTCTAGTCGACCTAAGCCATTGTTTTCAACAGGGCCAAACTCCCTCTGCGTATGTTTCGGTGCCAACTTTAGACGATAACTCTTCGTTTTTTCCACATTACCGAATACGTGCTGTATAACCTCAGGAGCAAACTTGGATGGCTGTGAATGGACACCACATTTTTTATGGAGCATATGTTGAAACAGGGCCTCTATATCTCTGCAGGCTGCCGCTTCGGTACTCCAATCTGAATGAGATTGTGGTATCGTTTCGACAGGTTTGATGGTAAGCACGGGTTTTGATGTAATAGGGAAGTTGTTATCCGGCAACGCCACGAGTGGAAGCTGCGTCGATGCATGCGAATCAGCGGTAGAGACTGAAGTTAATGACTGTCTCTGGGTATGTTTTAATGGTGATGATGGATCTCCATCGCTGACTAATGTCGAGTCGGTGTTTACAGATGCCCCATCATCCTCGTCTTCAGTCGCATACATGTGCCTCAAGACAGGTACTGGGGAGTAGGGAAAGAAGATTTCATCGTCTATCAGCTCGAACCTGCCGTTGGTCCTGAGTATCCGATGGACTTCGGATAAGATCGGTTCCCAAGTATCGTATGGGACGCAGAGAGACAAATTTGCCATTCGCACAAGGTCGACTGATTTATTCTGAAATGGCCATGGGAAGATAAGGCTAGGATTCAATGATCAATGATATTAGAAGACAATGTAAATAAGATTTGAGCGCACAAGTTCCCTTGGATGAAATCAACTTGATGATGGTTACGGGCTTCTGGGACTAAAACGTCCACAATGTCAACTCCGGTTACGATGGCTTGTTTCCAGTAACTGGCCGCTTCAAGAAGCCAATGCCCAGCGCCGCATCCCAAGTCAAGTACAGATATTGGTTCTTCGCCAGTGAAGTCGTAGAAGGAAGGGTTCTTCAAGGGATTCAACCTGCGCAACAAGAGGTCGGTTTGACGATCACTAAAATGGCGGGTAAATAGGAATGAAGATTTGAGACAATGCTAGTGACACACTTCTCCAGAAGGACAGGATCATAAGCTTGCATGTAGGGAACACCATAATCGGTGTGGAGCCTCATGTTATACCGTTTCATCCAGCGGTTCTTTGGTTTCGAGCGAACAGGCTTTTGGAGGAGAGGTCGGAGGTGTAATTCCTCCAAGCGCTGCTTTTCGGGGCTCATTTGCGCCTCTTTAGACACCGTGGGAACAGAAGCAAGAGTAGACGCGGCGTCGGATGATCGGGCACGGGCGGCTGAGGGAGCGTTCGGTCGTGCGGATGTCGAGGGAGAAGCTGATTCGTCGAGAAGAGACGACAATGATCGCTTCTTCTTCAGAGATTTGGTCTTTGTCAGAGACGAGAACAGGCCATGCGATGTTGTAGACTTGTCCTTTACTGAAGTGCAAGTCGACGCAGCAGTTGAAGGGGCAGGTGCAGGCATTCGCCGGTGATGCTCTTTCTCCTTTTCCTTTCCTTTGTCTTTATCCTTAAACCCAAGACCCATGGTAAAAGAGGCTGATCGCAAGATTGAGCGTGGACGATGGACAAAGGATTCTGAAGCCGGGAGTTCGGAAATATGTGAGATGCGCTTAAGAGTATAGTGGCCTGGTCCCGGAGGCGCAGAAAGAGAACTTTCAAGTCTGGACGCTGAGATCAGCGAACCCGGGCGATATGTTGTCGCGGCCATTGTTAGAGAGGGAATATATACTGCAAAGCTTAAGTGATGGCCAGAATGGCCAGATAGAGGGGCTTTGTGCGCTTCGCGGAGCGCCTTTCTCGTGGAATAAACAATGGTAAGACCTCGGCCAAGTAGCGGGACTCAAGAAGATGGGAGCGTGTGGGAGGGCTGGAAGAAGTAAGATATACAGAGTGAACCCCCGGTTATTCCATGTCCAAATCCATTAGGATGTGTGAGAGCACAGCGGGTCTACGATCGAAAATATCTTCCGATCAGTTCTACTTTCACTGCGGCCCTTCTGTCAGCAGACTTTGTCAGAAATGGCTAGTAACCATCATAACAATGTATTGCTATACTACTACAGCATCCTCAGTCGTCATCCTTGCGCGGGGGCGGCCCGCACGGTTGCAACATTCGCTGCAATCAGACAGAATTACTCTTGACATGTGCCTGGGAAATCGAGAATTAACAGACCTCTGTCATTTCAAACTTTACACGTCCAATTGACTCGCCATCTGCTATAGCAAGGTACGATGTGAGTGTAGGATGGCCGACAACAGAGGCCAAAGAATCCCTGTGCTGATGGGTGATCCAGTCGCTGTGAAAGAAATTCAGGCATTGTCCTTGACAACCCAATACAACGTACTATTTCGTCAGATCCGCATGTCCTGGTAGCCTTTGAGTTCACAGCTGCATAAGAGGGTGAAAGACATACCAGTACCAGTGTAACGAGCATGAACTGCAATATGCTGTTAGTTTTTGGAAATACACCGACTAAATTGGCCCACGATGCTCCAGCTGTGTATTAGCTGTATATCGCAACTCCGAGGACTGCAATTGTACAAATTGTCAATTCGTATCTAGCGCCTTCTACCCGCAAGAATGACGGACCATAGTGAGGAGGTGTTTACAGTTGTTTCACGCATTGGTTCCGTCTAATTTTTTGATCGAACGCCCAGTCGCGTGCTCTACTTAACAGCCATGGCGACTCTAACGGAACGAGCCAAAGGAAAACTAGCCACACTCTCAGATTCGTTCGACGAACTTGAGGAAGTGCTAGAACCCCTCTTCGCTCAGACTCTACCCGAGACGATCGTAGGCCTTGAACCCATCCAACAAGCCAAGCTTCAGACTGTCTTACCCTACTTGGTCTATGATCTCGTATTCAGTATGCCAATCGTTATTCCCGCACATGCATTCTAATTTAATCCTAGTTTATCTCAAATCAAGGGGTATAGATCCGAAAACCCACCCTGTCGTTTCAGAACTAGTAAGTAGGATATGCGACTAAGTGTCTTTCCCGACTCATGCAGTGTCTCTCTCTAGGAGCGAGTCAAACAATATTTCAATAAAATAGCTGCCGCTGAGAATCCATCGCAAAGCATGTGTCTGGTACTCTGTTCCATGACACTGACCCTTGAACTCTTGGTTTGCAACAGAACGGACAGAGTTAGACAAGGATGCTGCACAGAGGTTCATTAAACATGCTATAACCCAGGCAACGAAGGCAAAAGCTCCAATAGAGGAAACCCCCGGCCCTTCGTCTTCCGTTCAAGTACAAACCAAATTTACGAGCAAGATGCTTGAACGGCAGCTATACGAAAAGAAGCTCAAGGAACAAGCTAACCAGGAGAGCGAGGAAGAAGAACTAAAAGTCTTCGACGGAGACGACAATATGAACATCGATTACACTTCTGAACTTACGAAGAATGCAAAAGGGAAGAACAAGGAAGTTCCCTCCACAAATGATGTTCTAAAGACAAAAAGCGGCAGTAAACGGAGTAGACCTGTTGTCGATCCGTTCGCAGGTACGTTTACCGTCAAGTCAGATGGTTATGGATGGCCTGGTGACTCCCTCTAGGTTATGGTGACGACACACCGGCTTCCACGCCAGCGACCAACTCTCCAAGTGGTACGTCAGCTCTCGATGGGCGGCAAAGTGAGGAACGGACTCCGGAGGATTCTGTGACTAACTCGGTCGCCGGAATACCGGTGCCGGGTGCTGGATCGAACTCTGCGTCTGTGAAGAAGGCAAAGAAGGCAAAGAAGAAGCACAGAAAGTCCCTGAATTAAACAACTATCTTGGTCTTCAACGGACAGCTTTAAGCTATATGTTACACGTCCGAATTGTCATTTGTATACAATGCAAAAATAGTATATGTACATGTGAATGCGAAGTTGGATGAGGTAGTACAAGAGTCGTAAGTCGTGATGAGTAGGAAAACATATAGATACAAAAGGTACATCTGGGAAGATAAGAGCAAAAGTTGTACAAGTTGCAAAAATAATCTGACACTGGGAAAAAAATCACATCACTCTACATCCATCCCTGTTCAAATCAGCAATACTCATAGGGGAGTTCCTACCCGAGGTCCGCGGCGATCTTCGTCCTCCAGGAGACCACCATCGCAGTGAGCGGCCTAGTCCAACGTCCGTCTCAGAGTCGCCGTTATCGCCCGTCGCCCGCTTTGGTTTACGCCTCTTCTCCCTGACGACCTTGACATTATCCACCGTCTGCCATGAATAAAAAGATTTCAACACCACACGCTTCTCATCACACTCGTCCTGTCCGACCTTCAGCTCGTCAGTATTGCCGTCCCTCGCGTCAAGGAACATAAGCTTCCGCGCCTCATAGGCGCGCCAGCCCATGCGCGGTCGTGTTATCCCCGCAAGATCTTTCACGGTGTTCTCAGTCACCCCACGACAATCTACCACGTTCGCTTTGGCATTGACTATCCCTCGTTGATGGCATGACCGCACGAATTCTTTGAGCACGGTGCTGGAGATATGTGTATTATCTGCCTCGAGGTACTTTAGGCGCGTGCATCCTCGTACCAGGCTAAGTAGGGCCTCATTGGTGAGATTGACGGCAAAAGAAACATTCAACTGTTCCAGTGCATGGCCGGTCTCCGGTACGACGTCTGCAAAGCGAGATTGCGCTCCATTTTCGCTCGGAGTAAGGGCATTCAGGACAGAGTCAGTGATCTGGGAGGCATCTTCAATATCGATGCGGCGTATGTACCGCGTAGATTTCAGAAGACGGATCAGGCCGTCGTCTTTAAGATGAGGTCCAATACCACTGAGCTCTAGGAACTCGAGATTTGGAACAGAGAACGTCAGGTTGGAGCAAGCATCGTCGGTGAGAAGGACACAATGCGAGAGCGAAAGATGACGCAGGCGAGTTACTCTTCGTCTTATCTGTAACTCGTTTGAATCTGAGCGACCGAGGTCCATTGGCGGGACAAGCACAGTCTTTGAACCAGTGTCTTGCTCAATACCACAAGCAACAAAAGCATCCACTGCAGAGTTGTGTAATTGTCGCGCATAGCTGAGGTCCAAGACTTCCAAATAAGGCGCAGCCTTGCCCAAAGCAGCCATCGTATCGTCGTCTATGTTCCTCAGGCCAGATACCCTCAGTTCCTTAAGTAGCAAATGGTCCCCTCGATTAAGAGCTGCGATTGCCATGCTTTCAATCCCCCTTCCATCCATGCTGACGCATCTGCTGATATCCAGAAAGGCAAGGTGGAGATTGTAAGTCGATAGAATACTGCAAGTGGTGTTGGTAACAGCCTTGAGGCCCTTCACGCATAACTTCTGTAGGCAACGAGAACGGAAAAGAAGGTGGTGGAGGGAGCGAGTTGTCAAGCCCACGCAGCCTTGTAGATTGATGGCGGTGAGTTGTGTATAACGCATTGATCCTATGTCAAAGCTGACGCAAAGATGATCAGACATATCTAGAAGAGTTAACGCGGATATTTGAGTATTGCCTGAGATATCTAGAGTCCGGATACATTGGCCGCCGATCGCCGTGAAACGAATAATGAGAGATTGGGCCATACTGGGAAACGAGCGGAGATTGAGACCAGTCCACAATTGCCCATCAAAGGCGAGCGCTTGCCAGGATTTGGATACCTAAAGATTGTAATCGGTTGTAGTCAATCACCACGTGCTATGGACGACTCACCCGACTGAGCTTCACAAGTTCTCGAACACCTGCGTCACGTCCAACCCATTTATTTCTAAGGGATGAGGCTTTCGCAACGCTCCATCGACCTTGCCTGATTGCACGTAGATGATCGGTCTCGTGTAAGGTTACCAAGGTCTCAAAAATGTGCAAACGAAGTTCGCGGGGAAGAATTTCGTCAAAATAGTTCTTCACGACAAGAGGAATTGGAATCAAAACATCTGGGACTGAAGATGGAACAATGTCCAGTGCTGATAGCGGGAATGGCGAGGAGTGTGAACGTCCCTTGTGTTTCAAAATCGTATGGTCAAAGATGAATTCTGATAATTTCAGGTTATCATCCTGCAACTGGAGACCTGATGATCCTGGATACGTGGCATCCAGCTCATCGACTTTCAGGTTGCTATGCTGGAGACTAGAAGCACTTTTACTTTCATCGAATGCTTCAAATAATCGACTTGAAGCGTGATTGGGACGAAGATGGTCCATTTCTCCTGGTTTCTTAAGAAGAAAGTTGCGTGCAAGATTTGCTAGATTGTTAGAAGAACGTGATGAGGTCAGTCTCGCCCTGAGCTGAGACAAAGAGCGTGAACGATCAGATTGAAAGGACATGCTGGACAGCGAACGAGGCCGGTGTACAGTCGGATCAAGTGAAAGGATTGTGCGCGCTTCATATGAGGACGACGTGGGTTCCTGGGATCCAACCTTACTGGTCAAACGAGTGGGTGGGAGCATGCTTGAAGTATAAGAAGAGGGGCCAGATGAGGGCGAACCGGGGAGCGACGACGTCGAAGGAACGCATAAATCTGTAGGTGAGAAAGCTAAGGGAGGTAAAACAGGCGGCGACTCTCTCTCCTTTCCCTTGGATGGTCGCGGTTCCATATTCGGGCTTCCAACATCCTCGCGGATGATCAGAGAATCCTGCTGTTGCTGTGCACCACTATAGAAAGTATACTGATCGAAATATGGAGAAGATAAAGGAACCAGCAGATCTGATGAGTGGCTGGAACCACGACTGGTCGATGGCATAGATGCAGAACGTATATCGAACAGATCACTGGATACAACGACGGGGACAGGGATAGGAAGTGTCCTTGTTACACCTTTCCCTTTACCAACCACCTCTGAGTCCCCCAATGCCAATTTCTCCTCAGATGTGGGTGTTGCATCGTGAGAAGATAGTTGAGGAATTGCAGGAGCGGTAAAATTTGCTCGTGCAGGAACAGGTTTCAGTGCTGGGAGATGAAGTATGTCTGATTCATCGCACGAGTCGAAATGAAACAGCTGTGGTTCCACGTTATCGATAACATGCCTATGGCTCATTACCACGAAAAGTGAAGATGCTGTTCGACGCAGAGTCCGAGATGATAGTACAAGATGAATGGCAGGAAAGCAAAGGAGACTTCAGGGACGAGAAGGATAGAAAAGATAGATATACAGGGTCAGAGGCCCGAGGCCTGAGGGAACGGAGCGAGGATATCTTGCGCCAAGTACTGTCACGTTGACAGGGGTCAGGGATGCGACATCGTCACGAGAAGGTCATGTGAACTACGTCATTGAGCGCGCGGCGCGTCTTTACTTATCGAGGCGGACTTGGTAACGTCAAACTATATCTGTTTCTGATTATCTGCATATCCATGTGAAAGCTTGCGGCACAGAACGTATCATCATCTGTCGTGCCGTAGTGTTGTCGATTTTAACACCTTCGTTCGTCAAAATATTGTCTTGAAAATGACTCGGAGACTGCATTACCAGAAGAATTATTCTGTGTTGCGATGCTTGTTATCTGGACGGTGATCAAATGCTGATAAACACAGAAATCCGTCAGTCAAAGCCAATTAAAGCTTTACGTGTGAAGTAATCTGAAATCTTACTCATGGCATGTTCGGCCACTATTGACACTGTATCGGCTGAGTCAGAAGCATGTACCTTGTTCTCACCTGGCACGACCCGTATCATAACTCACAAGAGTAGAAAAGACACTGGTTTGACATATGTTCGGAACTTGACATAAGGATATAAGACACAGCGAATCAAAAGCAAGATAGTTAGGAAAGTGATGTATCAACGCTGGTATAGGTAAATATAGTGATAGAACGCGGCACAGAAAGCCAAACTCGACAGGCGTAGGGAGAAATACAAGGTATCCTCGGAGCTTTAAGACGCCTTCTCTTTCGCTGTTTTCCAATTTGCTGTGGCTGCTTTGAACCTGCCATAACATGAGCCAATCGGCGTAGGTAGGTATCATCAAATGGCAAATACCTCTCTTGATGACTGATATCAGGTAGCTCATCTCTCAGACGAGCCATCTCGGTTTGCTAAGAATGAAAAAGAGAGAATTAAGTACAAAAACAGAAAGGCACTCGCACATTAGAACGACGTGCCATAAATTTATTAAACGCCGTGAGCTTCTTCCTTCCCGTCCCAGTACTAGATTTATCTGGAAAGGATAGAGGAGTCAACATATTTCACTGGAGATGGCGCGGTGGCGCGCCAGGTAAACAGCATACTCTTCTTCGGTGGTTTTTCCGCCGCAGCTTTCGTGGTTGTCCTTGGGGCCATTTTTAAGGATGTCGACCACAAAATTTGCACAGTATAATGTATAGTAGCAATTTGAAAATCGCGATTGTACACGAACTTCAAATTCACTAACAGGACCGAAAGAGTGCAAAGCAGGAAGCACAACACACTTTAAATTCTGGTTAAAAAAATACGAGACGCCGCTTACCTCAATTGTAGCCAAGTGAAAATGCGAGCAGTGGCGACGTGGGTAGTCAAACGACGAATTCAGAGCCTTGTAGAATGGTACAGTTGATCAGTCCTCAGTCACACAAAATGTACGTTGTACGACTGAGTATATATTACCTGTAGAATGGTACAGTTGATCAGTCTACAGGAGGTATTAATATGGTGCGTATGGCGTAAGTAAGTGAACGGCTCACCCTCAGTCACACAAAATGTACGTTGTACGACTGAGGGTGGCGGATCGTGTATATCTAGATAAATAGGGAAAATAAAT